>PVJI01019082.1:0-31851 GCA_004026765.1 Micronycteris hirsuta
GGGAGAGCAAACAGACTGATGCTACAGTCACTGAGCCAATCAGCGCCCAGGATACAGAACACAGTGCTGTGGTTGGTCGCCTTCCATTCCATCAGCCAATAGTGTGCCGTGTACAATCTCACGTTGGCAAACTTGTGCAAGCAGTATTGGCCTACTGCATTTCCATTGTGTACAGTACAGTATTCATCCATTGATGAAATACATACTGTATTTTATTTCAATTTAATATTCTTTTAATATGTTTGAATTAACATTTTTTGTATTGTTTTAAATTTTTTAGGCAAAAATAATTAAAATCATAAATATTATATAAATACCTATATATTGTAAAATCCTGTGAGAAAGTGAAAACTCCACAATACAGAATTAGATATATTTTTTTAAAAAACCCGTGATACAGTGAAGCCACAATATGTGAACCATGATATAGCGAGAGATGACTGTACACCAAGTACCAACTTTTTTTTTTTTTAAGATTTTATTTATTTTTAGAGAAGGGAAGGGAGGGAGAAAGGGATAGAAACATCAATGTGTGGTTGCCTCTCATGTGGCCCCCACTGGGGACCTGACCTGCAACCCAGGCATGTGCCCTGACTGGTTATCGAACTGGCAACCCTTTGGTTCGCAGCCCACGCTCAATCCACTGAGCTGCACCAGCCAGGGCACCAAGCACCAATTAATTTTATTAATTTAAATAAGACTTAAAAGGTTCAACACTAGTGCCTCTTCCTGTGAAGGCTGGCCTCATTATAAACCAAATTGCCATGTGGGGATTACTTAGGAAGTGCGACCGCAGAGAAAGAAGAACTTGTGTCAAGAATGATATTTGGGGACTGTATGATTGTGTCAGTCCACTCTGAGGTGTGGTTGAGTCACAGGTGAAGCACCCTGACCCTTGGACAGTGTGTAGATGGAACACTGCTAGTCCCTCCATTTCCATTTCCTCAGCCTCATTAGCTGCTCAAGGCACTTTCTACCTTCAGGAAGGCTGAGGCCTCCGTCTGGATCCAACTGAGCTGCGTGGCTTGGACACTGCTCTTTCTGAGGGGTGCCTTTGCCTATCTCTCTGTCCTGATGTTTGTGTATTGAGTTCTATAATTAAACTTACAGAAGGAAGCTTTAGTTTCCCCTAGTTTCCAGGGTCTCCCATTCCCTGGCATCAACCTTAAACAATAGGACCTGTTTCATCTCCCTTTTATGGAGCTCAGGGAAGCTAGGTAACTTCCCCAAGGCCACATAGCCAGTAAAGCAGAACTGTCATCAATCCTAGGTCTGTTCAACTGCAGAATCTGAACACCTCACCCATTCTGTACCCGTCTGTCTTCCCCAGGATGAACCTACATTTTATAAGCAGATGGCCAAGCACTTGGTGCGCACTAAGCACCCATGCAGCATTTGTGGGCAGCAGGTGTGTCACTGTGTAGAAGAGTGTGGGCTCTGAAATAAGACTACATGGATGGAAGCCCAAAGCTGCTTGGTTTTACCACCTTGGGCATGGTTGCTGGCTGCTTGAAGCCTCACTTTCACCACCTGGGAAATGGGAATAACAGCAGTAGTCCTTCACAGGGTTTCTGGGAAGGTTAAAGGGGATTGTGAATAACTAGCACAGACCCTGGGACACTGCTGTACTGTCAGTGGGGCTCTTTCAGTAATCATCACAGAAGATGGACTCACCAATTTTTAAAAAGAAATAGGTGGCTCATTAACTGGAAAGGCTTTAGGTTAGTTAAGGCTTGAGGCTTGAGGCTTGGCTGGGTTCAGCACTTCTTTCCTCCTGTTGGTTCTGACTTCTGTCATGTTAACCTAATTACCAGGGCCCAAGGGGGTCCTGGGCATTGCAGACCCATGTTATCAAATGTGAACAAGACTTCCTCAATAGCACAGGCAGAGGCTTTAAGCTGAGGCTCATTATTTCTGATTGTCCTGCTGCAGGTGAGGTGCCTATTTCTGAACTACTGTCTGCCAGTTGGGCACTTTGTTTGGCTCTGGGTCACATGATTCCATCTTCTGGGTTCAATGGGAGACAACTTCTTTGGAACAAGCTGGTAGAGAAAGAAGGAGGAGAAATCCTCAAATTGAGATGAATGGATACTTGGTAAAGAGTTGAGACTGTCCACTTGATATGACGAGGACCACCACCACCACCACCACCATCATCATCATTGTTGCTGTTATTATTATCATCATCTTCATTACTCAGTTCCCCATGATAATCTGGATTGGGTCAAATGGATCTGCGAGTGTGGAAGAAAATGGTCATTGTTTATCAAATCCATTTTTCCTTCATTGGTCCAAATGAGACTTTAATACTTCTGTTCATATTCCATTGGCTAGGACTCAGTCACATGACCACACCCAACTGCAAGGGAGGCTGGAAACTGGAGTCCATGAAACTCTCCCACCTGGCATCCCCCCTGCTCTTTTCTTTTCTGCTGGCTGAATGCAGATGAAAGATGGTGATAGAAAGATGGAAACTAGATGGAAAGAGGCCAGACTCCTGGATCATTGCTGGAAGAGAGATTCTCTCTGACCTAGAATAGTTTTTTTGGCCTTTATGTGAGCAAGAAATTTATTCTATTATGTTTGAGCCATCATCTATGAAGGGGCTTATTTGTCACAACTGCTAGTGCTGGCCCTTGCTAACACAATGCCTCCTTACCCTCCCTTTCCCCTTCCTTCCCACTGGGAGGCAGGGCAGAGATTAAGGAGGTTCTTGGGCCTGTGTCTGAGCAGCAGATGTGTGAGAGGGCTGCGGGAAACTTGGTCCTCTCAGTAGCTCCTGATCTCTCCTGGCATCCTTGTATACTGTGTTTGAGGGAGCTTCAAGAGGCCCCAGAAATGACAACCTATTGTCATGAGCCTTTGGGTTTTGTCTTTGATACCCCAGATAACAAAGTGGGATTATTTGAGAAAATATTAGGTATCAGTTTAATTGTAAAACACAGAAGCTCCCCTGAGAGCCAGCACAGTGACTTCTACCTTTATGAGAAATTTTATGACTCTGAATTGCCTGTCAGGATGTTTAAACAGCCCCTCAGAGCATCTAATAGCACCCTCATAGTCATTACATACCACTAATGGGTGCTGAGCTTTCTAAACACCTATTTACTGCATGGATTTAGTCCTCCTGGAGGACTTATTTCTGATTAAATAATACATGACTTCAAAGTGTCTCGGTACAGTGTATGTGCCCAGGGCTGCACTTCTGGGTCCTAAGGTTCTCCAGCTACAGACATTCTCATGAGGTTTCTTGACTGAGACCCACAGAGAGCTTCCCTTTTGCCAGGATTTTGAAGCTGCAGTTTCTATCAGTTTTCCTTGGGGGATTGGAGGAACAGCAGATTTCTGGGCCCTATCCTAGGGATTCTGACTAAGTAGGTCTGGGGTGTGGAATCTCTCTGCATTTTTAAGAACTATACCCATGTGATTCATTCACTACATAAATATTTATTGTACACTTACCTTGTGTCAGACTCTGAGCTCAGAACCAGAACGATCACTGAGAACAGAGCAGACCAGATTGCTGTCTGCATGGAGCTTACTGTCTAAAGGGGATGGAATCGGAGGGAAAAGCAACTTGTGGTCCTGCATATTCCCACCAAAGATCTTTGTTTCTTTTTTGGCTTTTCCTGCCCAATCCCCAATTTTCTAATTTTCCAACTATTACCCTGAAACTTGAGTCAGTCTAGTTGCAGGCAGCAGAGCAACCAGTGGCTCCCCATCTCCCTCCTTGGATCTCTTGCTTGCGCCAAAGGTCCCCTTTCTTTCCCATCAGCCCCTGTAGGATTTTCCTCCTTAGACAAAGTCATGTGGACAGAAGACTCTCTTAGGCTGTGTAACTGTGTCCAAAGTATATAACCTTCCAAGGCCTCCCTTGCCCCATCTTTAAAATGGAGATAACCATAACTTACCTGCCTGAGGGCACATGACCTCAAGATGCCCTTTGTTGCGGATTGAATCATGTCCCTCTAAATTCGTATGTTGAAGTCCTGACTTCCAGAACCTTAGAACATGACTCATTTTTTTCGTTTTTTGTTTTTATTCTTTAATAAATATTTATTGAGGTACCAACTATGTACAAGCACTGGGGATGTAATGCTCATTTTTTAAATATATATTTTATTGATTATGCTATTACAGTTGTCCCTTTCCCACACTTTATTCCCCTCCGCCCTACCCACCCCCATTCTTCGCCCTTTAGTTTTTGTCCATGGGTCATACACTTAAGTTCTTTGGCTTCTACATTTCCTATACTATTCTTAACCTCCCCCTGTCTGTTTTCTACCTACCATTTATGCTACTTATTCTCTGTATTTTTTCCTCCTTTCTCCCCCTCCTACTCCCCTGTTGATATCCCTCCATGCCTTATATGAATCCCTTTAACATTTCATATAATAAAGGCTGGGTGATGATGAACTCCTTGAACTTGACCTTATCTGAGGAGCACTTATCTGCCCTTCCATTCTAAATGAAAGTTTTGCTGGATAGAGTATTCTTGGATGTAGGTCCTTGCCTTTCATGACTTGGTATACTTCTTTCCAGCCCCTTCTTGCCTGAAAGTTCTCTTTTGAGAAATCAGCTGACAGTCTTATGGGAATTCCTTCGTAGGTAACTGTCCTCTTTTCTCTTGCTGCTTCTAAGATTCTCTCATTCTTTTCAATCTTGGGTAATGTAATTATGATGTGCCTTGGTGTGTTCCTCTTTGGATCCAACTTCTTTGGGACTCTCTGAGCTTCCTGAACTTCCTAGAAGTCTATTTCCTTTGCCAGATTGGGGAAGTTTTCCTTCATCATTTGTTAAAATAAGTTTTCAATTTCTTGCTCTTCCTCTTCTCCTTCTGGTACCCCTATAATTCGGATGTTGGAATGTTTAAAGATGTCCTGGAGGTTCTTAAGCCTCTCCTCATTTTTTTGAATTCTTATTTCTTCATTCTTTTCTGGTTGAATGTTTCTTTCTTCCTCTGGTCCACACTGCTGATTTGAGTCCCAGTTTCCTTCTCATCACTGTTGGTTCCCTGTACACTTCCCCTTATTTCCCTTAGCACAGTCTTCATTTTTTCATCTAATGTGCGACCAAATTCAACCAATCCTGTGAGCATCCCGATTACCAGTGTTTTAAACTGTGCATCTGATAGGTTGGCTATCTCTTCATTGCTTAGTTGTATTTTTTCTGGAGCTTTGATCTGATTTTTCATTTGGGCCATTTTTTTTTTTTTGCCTTGGTGTGCCTGTTGAGTAGTAAGGGGTGGAGCCTTAAGTGTTCACCAGGGCAGGGTAGCCCACATCCTTGTGTTGTGATGCTGTCTGTGGGGAAGGGGTCTGAGAGGGAACAATGGCTCTTGCTCTGCTCTCTGCTGGCTTTCAATCACTTCCTCCACTACCCACAAGCAAATTGGGCCCTTCTGTGCTGATTCCCAGTTGGGTGGGCTTGCATACATTCTAGGACCTTGTGGGTCTCTCCAACAATCTCCCCTGTGAGTCTGAGAATTTCTTCTGTTGCCTCCTCAGCCCCCACAGGTGTTTTCAATTGGTGGTTTGAGGCTTTATTTCCCTGAGATGGAACTCTGGGCTTCGTGGTCTGTTTTGCTCCCCAGTTTTTTTTTCCCTGCTTTATCTTTGCGTGAATGTGGGACCATCCGCTCTGCCAGCCTGGGTCCCACTGGGTCCGGGTCAGCCAGCCACGGGTTTTGCCGGGTCTGCCGGCCATGGGTTTTGCTGGCCAGCCACAGAGTTGCCTGCCCCGCTCCACATACTGCCTCTCTGCGAGCCCTCTCTGCCTGGCTCTGCCCCTCCTACTGGTCTGGATGAATGTGTCTTCTTTAACTCCTTGGTTGTCAGACTTCTATACAATTTGATTTTCTGTCAGTTCTGGTTGTCTTTCGTTTTTAAATTGTTGTTGTCCCTCTTTTGGTTGTGGGAGGAGGCAGTGTGTCTACCTATGCCTCCATCTTGGCCAGAATGACCTCATTTGTAAACAGGGTCATTGCAGAGGTAATTAGTTAAGGTGAGTCATACTGGGCAGGATGGACCCCTAATCCAGTATGATTGTATCCTTGGGGGAAATTTGGACACAGGGAAAAAGCCATGTGAAGATTGGAGTTATCAGGCCACGAACCAAGTACCAAAGATTGCCCAAGGCTAGGAGAGAGGGATGGAACAGATCCTTCCTTCACAACCTTCAAATGGAACCAATGATGTTAGACTTCTGGCCTCCGAACTGCGGGACAGTAGATTTCTGTGGCGCTCTGTTATGGCAGCCCCCTTTGAACCTGAGATCTTTGATTCTTGAGTACAATTATAAGAACCTTATTCCCAGCAGTCAAAGGGACTGGCCCTGTGTGTCTACACCATGCTGAGGTCTATAGCAAAACAGTGTCCTGATGTGAAGAAGATGAAGATGGTTACGACACCCACATACCATTTATTGACTGCTTTTATTGTGTCTGGTGCATCTCTCGTTTACTGCTCTTATCATCCCTGTGAGGTAAGCCTCGAGAATCCCATTTAAATGATATGGAATTGAGGTTCAGAGACATGAAGTGACTTGCCCATAGTCAAGCTGTTAATAAGCAGGAGAATCGGGAGGTGGACCCAGATTACTTGACTCTAAGGCATGGTTTTAACCACTACCTTATAAAGCCTCCAAGCTCCACTGTAAATATTGGTGTTCAATAGAAATTACTCCATAGGTTAGAGTTTCTTAACATCAACACTGTTGATATTTCAGTTCCAGTAATTCTTTGTGTTGTTGGGGGGTGAATGGCTGCCCTGTGCATTGTAGAATGCTTAGCCACATCCTAGGCCTCCGTCTACTAAATGCCAATAGCAAACTCTCCTGTCCCCAGTGTGACAACCAAAAATGTTTCCAAACAATGCTAAATGTCTCTTAGGTACAACAGTACCCCAGTTGATAACTATGGCTGTAAAAGATGTATTTTTTAAAGCCAAAGTCCCAGTGGTCCAGGACAAGGGCTATTAGGTGGGTGGGACATTTCAGAACCTCTCAGAGGAGGACTTCCCCAAAGTATGTAACACATGCTATCCAGCCTGGCAGGCAGGAGCCTGTTAATCAGCACATTGTGGGCTCTCAGAGCTCCACAAAGAGGCATAGACTGGGATTTATGGCCCATCTTGGTTACCCTTCGTCCATGTTGTAAAAATCTTTAAATTGTGGAGGAAGAGAATTAGGAACTCACATAGACCCAGGAATGGGGAAATAGAATTAATCTATTTCTTTAGCTCACTAATCTAATTCATTTCTGAAGCATTTTTTGAAATGGGAAAATGATGAGGATTATTGTTTAAGAACTGTGTTTGAGTCTTGGCTGTTACCTCCTAACTGATGTGGGCCCTGAGAAAGAAGATACCAACTGGGAAAGGCTCCCAGTGGCTAATGGGACTCAAGTTAAAAAGAGAGTGAGAGTGAGAACGAGAGAGAGAGAGAGAGAGAGAGAGAGAGAGAGCAAGAGAAAGAGAGAGACAGACAGACACTAGCAGCCATTTCTATACAGGGGCCTCTCACACAAGCTGCACTTCAGGGAGAAGCCTGCGTTGAACTACCTGCCTCTGCTCTGAACTGCCAGCCTGCACTGTGTTTCTGCCATCTGGGCCAGCTCTTATAAAGAGGTTCCTGGAATTCTATTTCAACCAGTAAGACTGAAGCTTTCCCCCTCCAATTGGTGCTGCATGGTTGTATCTCCCTCAGCTTCTTCATCAGTCAATCAGAGTGGCTCTATTCTGACCAATCAGGAAAGTGCCTTTTGGACCAATCGAACCATGAGCATTTGGAGTCCTCATTTGCATGAGGTCAGACCAATCAAGGATCAAGGGTGGGACTTCTATCTATATAAGTTAACTCCCCTCTGGCTCTGAGAGTGCCTTGCCTTTTCCACTGAAGGCTGAGCAATGTGTTTCCCTGGCTGAGTGAGGAGCGGAGCAGAGCAGAGCTGTTTAGTGGGAGAGGGGCTTGGCCCCAGGGCTGCCCCACAGCCTTGCTGTTTCCACAGCTATGCTGCATCACAGTTGAGCTGTTTAGCACTGAATAGAGTTTCCTTCTTCACTGCACCCCAATCTGGGGAATTGACACCAGTGACCATGGGTTGACACTGGTGATTTTGGGCATGTGTCTTAATATCTCCGAGTCTCAGTTTTGTCATCTGTGCCAAAGGACTAACAACACGACATACCTTAAGGGTGTTTGTGAGCTTTAAGTGAACCAGTGTATTTAAGGTGCTTACAGCATGCCTGGTACATCATAAGAGCTCATCAAATATATAGCCTTTTATTAGGTCTCATTCCCAGTGGTAGAGCGAGGTTATAGGGACACAGCAGGTAATTCTTTTTAAATTTTATTTTTCAATTACAGTTTACATTCAGTGTTATTTTGTGTGTTTCAGGTGCACAGCACAGTGGTTAGACAATCATATACTTTACAAAGTGTTCCTCCCCCTACCCAGATATTTCTAGTACCCACTGGCACCACACACAGTTATTACAGTATTATTGACTATATTTCCTATGCTGTACTGTACATCCCTGTGACTGTTCTGTAACTATCATTTTTGTACTTCCTAATCCCTTCACATTTTTTCACCCAGTCCCCCAACCTCCTTCCCCTCTGGGGGCCATCAGAGAGCAAGCAATTCTTAATCAGGGCTTCACAACCTTGGCACTGTTGCCATGTGGGGTGGGTAACTCTTTGCTGTGGGGCCTGCCCTGTGCCTTGTAGGATGTTTAACAGTGTCTGGGCCTCTATTCACTGTATGGCAGTGCATTCTCCTCCTCCAGTTGTGACGGCCAAAGGTGTCTCTGGACATTGCCAGATATTCTTGGGGGGTGCAAAATCATCCTTAGTTGAAAACCACTATTGTAGATTATAAGCTCCTTTAGACTTTCCTACTCAGCATCGGCATCACCTGGGAGCTTGTTAAAAATGCAGAACCTCAGGCTCTGTCTTGGGCTGACTGGTCAGAACGTGCATTTCAACAAGCTGATTCAGAGGCATTGTAAGGCTTATGGCACAGGGCTTCAGGGAGCAGACGTGCAGGGCATGGCACAGAGTAAGCGCTGGGGCAGCTGAGTGAATTAGTGAAAAAGCTGTCCTCCTAAGATTCTAACAGCAACCCACATTTTCTACTGCTGTTCTTTGAGCTTGCTGGCTCACACACAGGCCTGAGATCAATGCTTTATCAAAAGTGGCTTTGTCCAGGACACTTAGTTTATTTAGGCCCTCCTGGATCAGGGCGAGTTGGGGTGGTGAGTAATGGTGCAGGCAGAGCCAGCTGTGGGGAGAGTTGTGAAGTCTTTGGGATGCACTCCCAGCTTGTGAATGGCTTCTGCCTGTCCCTTTTCTACGTGGAGACTGGATACCAACGATCTGGGGTGGGGACCTGGGAGCAGTGTTTCCAAATGCATCCCAGGTCATTACAGTGAGGAGAGAAAGCATATAAATGCATTATATCCTCTTACGCTTTTGAAATTTGTGTTGCAATGAGTTTATAAGAGAACACATTAGGAGAAGCTTCAGATATAGTAGCTTCAGAATTTTTCTTGTTTTACTTTTACAAGTGCAGTGAGGGTGAGTGGAGCAAGAGAAGGCAGTGTTTCTTACAGCTGGTAGGAGAAGAAATCAAATAGGAGAGTGAATGCCTTTAGAAGGTTGGTAAATACCCTTCAACTTGGGCCAAGGGCTGGTGACTTTGAATTGGTGATTAAAGGCAATCCCCAAAGTCCCTTTTGTAAGCCTCCCCAAAGCCCCTTTTGTAAGCCTCAAGCCTAAAATGTCAAGCCAAATTGCAGAGATTAGACATAATGCTTTGAGAAACAAGCATCATGTTTTAATGGGGTTTATGATATCTGCTGAGCCAATTGCAAAAGGAAATGTGCCTTAATAAATACTTTTGATGGTGTGATGGAAATTATCCCTCAGTGTGGATAATAACTGGGGAAGAGGTGATGAGCTGCAGGTAGACTGAGAGAGATTCTCTGCTTACAAACCGTTTGTGGCATGTGTGTGTGTGTTCGGAGCTGCACAGACATTTAAAGTCTGAGCAGACTCCATGACAACTTCAAATAGAGGCTTAACTGAAATCCCTCCTGGGCCCCAGTAGCCATCTCAGCATGGATGAAGTATTATCAACTCCTGATGAAGATTGATTTTAAAATAACTGGGTTCTCGAAGATCCTAATTCTGGAAATCAATTAGATTAATCAGCCTTGTAAAACGACTGTGTGGAATGTGTTTCAAGGTTACTGGGGAAATTCTGAACCCATCAGACTGAAGAGCTCACTGAGTGTGTCGTGGTCTGTGCTATTGGTATGTTTGATTTGGTTTACAGTGTGGTTTCGAAATGCAGCTGAGTTACCCTTCTGCTAAGGAGAGGTAGGCTGGGGTGTTCATCAGAGCTCTTAGCATCAAGCGACAGAAGGTGACTCATGTGGTTTAAGGAGAACAGGAATTCCTGAGATGGTGATAAAGAGCCCACATAATCAGAGGTGATGTAGCTAGGATCATTGGCCCAAAGTCACACTATGTCACTAGTCACAGACACTAGGGAATTTCTTAAACACAGGAGGGACTACAGGAGACTACCGAGGCTGTGGGGCCACAGGAAATGACAGACGTTCAGTATAGTAGACTAGACATTCATTCATTCACTCAGAAAATATTTATTAGGGGCTTACAATGAGCCAATTTGGTGTGCTTGGGAAGTGAACAAAACAGTGAACAAAACAGACCAAAATCACAGGGCTTACATTCTGTTGGGAAGAGACCAAAAAAAAAAAAAAATGCTATAGAGCTCTATTGACCAACATGGTAGCCACTAGTCACATACAGCTGCTTGAATTTAAACAATTCATTGAAATTAAAATTAAACATCCAGTTCCTCACCACTGGAGTTTTAATATCCATATTTTTACTACAGTCTGCTCAAGGTGATCTAGGCTATTTCTATCATATTACTCGAAATTCTTCTGGTTTCTACCTGTTGCCCAATTCCAAAGCCACTTCCATGTTTGTAGATGTTACAGTAACATTTCACATCTAGGTACCAAAACCTGTATTATTTTTCTATTGCTGTTGTAACAAATTACCACAAAATTAATAGATTAATATAAAGCACATGTCTTTTAAAATATTATAGTTCTGTATGTCAGAAGTCTGGGTTGAAGTCAAGGTGTTGACAGGGCTTCCTTCCTTAGTGGAGACTCCAAGGAGAGGTGTCTCTTTCTTTGCTCATTTGGCTGTTTGTAAAATTTAGTTACTTGTGGTTGTAGGACTGAGGTCCTTATTTTCTTGTTGGCTGAAAACCAAAGGTTGTTCCAAGACTCTGAAAGCCACTGCATTCCTTGGTTTGTGGCTTCCTCCTTCCATTTTCAAAGCCAGCAATAGTGGGATGAGTCCTTCTTGTTTCACATCTAACTCTGCTCTGACCTGGCTGGAAAAGATGTTCTCTGCTTTTAAGGACTCTTGTGATTAGACTGAGCTCCCTTTGATAACCTCTGGGACAACTCAAGCAATCAAATATATGTGTAGTTGGAGTCTCTAAAGGAATTAGTGAGAGGGAGAGATGGAAAAAATATTTGGAGACAGTGGCCGAATATTTTTTAAGTTTGATTAAAACTATAAACCCAGAGATGCAAAGAAGCTCAATGAATACCAAACACAAGAGACATCAAGAATAATGCACTAAAGCGCATCATGACCAAGAGCTCAAACCCACTAATAAAGATCAAGATTTAAAATTATTGAAAGAAAAAATGGTGGGCTACTTACAGAGGACCAAAGAGAAGAATGGCAGCAGACTTTTTGTTAGAAAAAATGAAAGTGGAAAAGGGCAGGATGACCAATATTTAAAGTACTAAACTAAAGTCTAGCTGTCAACATAAAATCCTATAAGTACCAAAAATAGCTTCTTCAAATGAAGCAAAAAAAATACTGTCTTTGCTCATTTGAAAGCTGAAAGGATTCATTCCCAGTACATTCATCCTATAAAAGATGTTGAAGTCCTTCAGGAAGAAGGAAAACGGTGCCAGATGGATGTAGGAAATCTACACAAATGAATGAAAAACACCAGATTTGGCAACTATGTGGATAATACACAAATTGCTTAGGAATGATTGACTGTTTAAATAAACATAACAATGTGATGTGGTGATTATAATGTGTGTAGTAGTGTCATGTATGACAACAATGACAGAAAAGCTAGGAAGAGAGAAACAGATATTTACTAGGGTCGTATGAAGTAAAATGTCACTTGAAGGTAGACTGACCAAAAAGTATATCATGAACCCTGAATCAACCAGTAAAATAAAAGATTCAAAGAGTTATAGTAGCTAGAACAGCAAAGAAGATAAAATGGAATCATTAAAAATATTCAACGAATCCCAAAGAAGGAAAAGGGAACAAAGAACAGATGTGACCAGTAGAAAACAGATGGCAAACAGATAGACTCAAAGTTAGCTGTGACAATCATCACAATAAATGTAAATGGCCAAACACCCCAATTTAAAGGCAGAGATTGTAATACAGATAAAAAAGCATGACTGAACTAAATATAAATTTAATAAGACTGAACTAAATATAAAGCACTAAATACCTTTGTTAAAGGAGTAGATAGGTCTCAGATTCTACTGTAAGAAACTAGGAAGAGAAGAGCAAATTAAACCCCCAAAAGGAAGAAAGAAAATAGTAAAGATCAGAGCAGAAATGAATGAAGTGGAAAACAAGAAAATAATAGAGAAAATCAATGAAATCAAAGCTGGTTCTTTGACGAGATTAGTAAATAAATATTTAGCCACAGTGGTCAGGACAAAAAACCCTCAATTAGCAAGGTCAGAATGAGAGAGGTGATATGATTGTAGAGTCTATAAATATTAAAAGGATAATAAAAGAATATTATGAACAACTTTATGCCCACAAATTTGTCAATATAGGTAAAATGGACAAATTCCTTAAAAGACTCAAACTGTCAAAGCTCAATTAAGAAGAGCTAGGCAATCTGGTTAACCCTATCTCTATTTTTAAAACTTGAATTTCTAGTTAAAAACCTTCCCACAAAAAAAACTATAGGTGGCTTCACTATTCTTCTAACAAATGTTTAAGGAAGAGATAGCACCAGTTCTTTACAAACTCTTTCAGAAAATTGGAGATGAAAGAATACTTCCTAATTTATTTTATGAGGTCATTACTCTGATGCCCAAACCTGAGAGAAATTAAAAGAAAACTACAAACTAATGTCTGTCATGAATATAGATACAAGTATTCTAAACAAAATTTTAGCAACCTGAGTCCAACAATATATAAAAAGGATAATGCCTCATGTCCAAGAGTCGTTTATGAGGGGGTCCCCCCAAAACAGGAATTATCTTCTGGAGGGTGGGCTCCCTGTAATACAGGCTTCTCCACTAGGTGAGTGTTCTAGGAACCCATCTGTATCCATGTACCAACTGGTGTTGTTGTGAGAGGCTGTGTTTGGCTTCAGTGAATTTTTTTTGAAGACTCAACACATTTTCCCATTTCATGATAGATGATTTACAAGCACATCTATTCATACCATGCTGAGTGCTCAGTAATTTTTGACCAAAAATGGCATGACCCCTGTGCCCTACCATCCCTATTCATCTGATCTCACCCCAAGCCACATATTTTTTTAAAAAATTTTCCAAGATGAAAAAAGTCCTCAAAGAGAAATGTTTTGCTGATGTGGAAGAGGTAAAATAAAAATTGGCAGAAGCACTGAAAGGCATCAAAATCAACATGTTCAAAAGCTGTTCTGAGTAGTGGAAAAAATGTCTCGATAGGTGTATTGTATCAAATGGAGAGTACTTTGAAGGTGACTTAAGTTTAAACATGTAAGAATACATACACAATTTTTTATAAATAGATTCCACTTGTTTGGGTACCCCCTTGTATGCTATGTTGGTTTAACATTCAAAAATCAATTAATGTAATTCACAATATTAAAAACAAAAAGTTAAAAACATATAATCATCTTAATAGACACAAATATATTTGCAAGAGTCTAACATCCTTTTAAGACTATAAATTCTCAACAAATGAGGACTAGAAGGGAATTTCTTCAACCTGGTAAAAGGTGTCTGTGAGAAATATTCAGTTAACATCATACTTAATAGTGAAAGACTAAATGCTTTTCCCTTAAGATGAGGAACAAATTGAGGATGTCTGTTTTCACTTCTTTTCAACATTATAGTGAAATAAGTCACTCTAATAAACTAAGAGATTTAAGTAAAAGCACATATTTTGGAAAGTAAGAAATAAACCTGTCTTTATTTGCAGGCACAATGATGATCTATGTTGAAAGTCCAAGGAGAGCTACAAAAAACCTCCCAGAACAAACATATGAGTTTAGCAAGGTTACCGGACGATGAAATCATTATATAAAAAGCAGTTGTATTTCTGTAGACTAGCAATGGACAACTAGAAATTGAAGTGAAAAATACCATCTATAATTGCGTCAAACATATGGAATAGTTATAAATTTAACTAAACTTGTATAAGATCTGTACACTGAAAACAATAAAGCATTGAAGAGAGAAATTATGAAGACCTGAATAAATAAAGAGATGTTTACAATTCAGAGAGGACTAAATATTGTTAAGGTTTCATTTTTCCCAAATTAATCTGCAGAGTCAATGCAATACAAATCACAACCTTAATGGGATTTTTTTGGTAGCAATTGACAAGCTGATTATGAAATTAGATGTACAAAGAACAACACTGTAGAATAACCAAACTTCAAAACAGAGGAATAAGCTTGGAGGGCTAACATTACCTGATTTTTAGATTTATTATAAAACCATAGTAATCAAGACAGTGTAGTATTGGCATCAAGGTAGATACTTATATCAATGTAATTTTGAAGAGAGTTCAGTGGAGGATAGTCTTCAGCAAATGGTGCTGAAAAATTGGATA
Organism: Micronycteris hirsuta; assembly: GCA_004026765.1. Taxonomy (NCBI): domain Eukaryota; kingdom Metazoa; phylum Chordata; class Mammalia; order Chiroptera; family Phyllostomidae; genus Micronycteris; species Micronycteris hirsuta. The sequence continues at coordinate 14,935 of PVJI01019082.1, forward strand.
TTCATATCCAAATAAATGAACTCCAAACTGTATCTTGTAGCATACACAAAATTAACTGCCAGCATATCATACATTCACATGTAAAATCCAAATCTATAAATCTTCTAGAAGACATCATAGGAGAAAAATCTCTATGACTCTGGTTTAGGCAAAAATTTGTTAGATAGTACACAAAAAGTATGACCCATCAAAATTGAAAAATTTAAGTTTATCAAAACTGAAAACTCTGCCTTTGAAAAATACTGTTTACAGAATGAAAAGCCACAGGCTGGGAGGAAATATTTGGCAAATTGTATATCTAACAAAGGACTTTCACCTAGAATCTATGGAGAACTTTCAAAATACAATAATAAGAAAACATGTAATAAAACAGCGATAAAATATATAAACAGACACTTCTCCCAATTACATGGCAAATAATCACACGAAAAGATATTCAACATCACCAGTCATTAGGGGAATACAAATTAAAACCACTGTGTGATTCCAGATATCTAGAATGACTAAAATTAAAAAGACTGACCACACCAAGTGTTGACAAGGATGGGGAGGGTCTGGAACTTTCATACTCGGCTGGTAGGAGTGTAAAATAGTGTAAACACTTTTGAAAACAGTTTGGCAGTTTCTTCAGTAATTAAACATTTATGTTGTGATCTAGCCATTTCGGTCCTAGGTATTTACCTAAGAGAAGGGAAAGCAAAAGCCCAAAGGCATGTGCCTGAATGTTCATGGTGATTTTACTTATAACCACCCAAATCTGGAAACAGCCCAAACGCCAATCAACAGTGGAAGCAGAAACAATTTGTGGCACACGCGTCTAATGGAATACTACTCCACAATAAAAAGGAATGAACTATTTATGTGTACAACAGCACCGGCGAATCTCAAACATTTATACTGAGTGAAAGATGCCAGATGAAAAACACGTACTGTCTGATCCCATTTATATGAATTTCAAACAATGCAAACTAATCTCTAGTGACAGAAAGCAATCTCTGGTTGCTTGGGGACAGGAGTAGGGGGAGGCAGGGGTGGGAAGGAGGGATTATAATAAGGAAAACTTTGGGGCTGATGGATGTGATATGTTGCTGTCCTGAGTGTGTTGGTGGTTTCATGGATATATATATAATTTTATGAAGTTAAAATTTAAATTTATATATTTGTAAATATATATTTATGTATAAATATATTTATCATGGATATAAAATTATATTTTGTTATATGTTCTGGATACATAAATATATATATTTATCATGGACATGTATACCCATATCTATTTATCAACCTGTATACTTGAACACTAAATTAAACCTTCTCTCAGTGAAAACATCTGAGCATCTCATGGATCAGGTAAGCATTGGCCAGGAAGGAGATCGAGGGGCCATGTGGGTGTTTCTGCCAAATGAAACACCCTCCACAATGTGCATATTCTCTTTTCTGTTTCTGAAAATCATCTTTGATTGGTAGCAAATGGAGTGGTATTTCACTTAAAAGGGATTCTGAAATAGCTTATACCAGTTTAGGATGGCTACAAAGAGGAGGTATGCAGATTCTCTCCTGAGAGGGAGATGCTCCTAGAGAAACCCAGCATTCGAGGGTTAACTCCTGAGCAGCCCATGGCCACCGCGTCATGGGTGGTTGTCCCTGAGGTGGCCGTAAGCTTATGGGAAACTTGGGAAGGACCTGAAATGATATTAGTGTTTGGGAAAGCCTGGGAGCCCCATCTTCCCAGCCTGCTGACTTCTCTATCTCCTTATCCCACTCTCTGAGCTTGGCCACTCTGGGGGGGACCCTGGTCTCTCGCTGGGTCCTCCACTGCTGACTGGATCTGCTTATGGTTACCCCCAATAACCACAGCAGTCTGATGTGGTAATATGGATCAGACATAATTTTACTATATCAGAGTTCAGGTCAGTGATGGGGGTAGAAAATGTATCTTGTAGGTGGTCCTTTTTGTCAAAGTAAAGCTACACTTACTGGTTCCCAGTTCTTGGAAATATTTTGGTAAAAGAAATGGTTTAGCCAGGAAGATACTTAGAGACACAGATGTGAATGGGAAGATGATAGAGTCAGTTCTGCTATAACGTGACATGTGTGTTCCTGAAAGCCACTGCTCTGTGCAGAATTGCACAGTAAAACTTCATGGGTTGGAGCACATTGTTTAAAAACTTCGTCAGTGAGACGGTAAAACAATGTAGAAACCTAATAAAAAGATAGCACAGTTTTACACATTACATGGTAAAGAAATACACCATACTATTGGGTTGGCCAAAAAGTTCATTTAGTTTTCTTCCATATTATGGCTCTAGTAGTGCTTAGTTGTCTTTAACTTCATTTGAAACAATTCTATTAGATTGTATTGTGACAGCTGTCATGTCAGTGTGTATTAAAAAAAGCTGATCAAAACTGGTGAATTTTTGTGTAGCCATTTTAATATTGAAGATGGAAGAAAATACACAACATTTTCAGCATATTATACTTTATTATTTCAAGAAAGGTAAAATGCAACTGAAACACACAAAAAAGATTTGTGTAGTGTATAGAGAAGGTGCTGTGACTGACTGAACAGGTCAAAAGTGGTTTATGAAATTTCTTGGTACTATTGACATTTTGGCCAAATAATTCTTTGCTGTGGGGCTGTCTTAGGCATTGGAAGATGTTTAGCAGCACCCCTGGCCTCTACCCACTAGAAGCCAATAGTGGGAGACAGCCGACATACTCAGAATATCCAAATCAGTAAAGATATTGGTGAAAATGAAAAATGTGTCCTTTGTTTTATGGAAAAAACTAAACAGACTTTTTGGCCAGACCTATACAGTAAATATCACACTTTACTTTGAAAAAGACCTGACGTTTGGTATGGAAGTGAGTGTTGGAAGGAATGGTTTTGTATATGTGTGCATAACGTGTATGTGCTTTGCACACTTCTAAGTGCCTCAGTTCAGCAGGTTATAGCATTCTGCATTTACTTTGTGTTTTTTTGCAGACAGTCACGCATAAGCAAATGAAGAATATATATTATGCTCAAATTGTTCCCTAATGTATCAGTCATATTGGAACAAACTCACATTTTCAAAACAAGTGTTAACTGCAGAACTGACTGTGTCCTAGTGAGAGAGGGGCCATCTGCAAGAGCATTTGATCCGGTTAAAGGACACATGGACAGAACTAAGGGGGAGGAGGGAGGTTGGGGGGGTGGGATGGGAGGGGAAGGGAGGGGGGAGGGGAGAGGCTGCAAATAACTGTAATTAAACAAAAAAAATTAATTAAAAAAAAGAAAGAATAAATAAAAAAAAATGAAAATTAAAAAAAAAAAAGAGCATTTGAAAGGCCCGTTGGTGGGGGCAGTGGCTGAGGGTATATGGGAAAGGCTCTAGGGTAGGACTGATCCATACGATCTCAAGAACACTGAATAGGAACACCTGCCCTTTGTTTTGTTACTGTCAGTGTGCTAGGAGTCCATGAGCCCATGTCCTGCCAGTGTTGCTACATGGAAGGGACTGAAAGGGGCAGTTCATTCTTCTCGTGGCTGTTGTGAGTTGACCTGGGCTTTAGTTACTACCCTCTCAGCCTCATTTTCCATCAGAGGGGATCAAGGTTGCCCGGAGGAAAGGGAGTCAACTGCTCATTGGTCTAATACTGAGAGAGTTATATAGAAACATAGTCCCCACATGTATTTCAAACTTGTAACATTAGGGAAAAAAATCCTGAAGTCACTGACCTAATGTTGCCAATTCAATGAACAAATATTTATTGACTCATTATGCACCTATTATGTGCCATGTGCCATTCTACACACTTCAGATACATTAACAAATAAAGTAGACATAAATATCTGCCCCTATTTTCCCAATAGAGACAAAAAATTAAAAAATCTGCAATAGCAGTAAAAACTCATGCTTTCATTAAAAAAATGAAGTCACCTGTATTTTCAAAGGGCGTTGTTATACCACATGCATGGGGCTGAAATAATTCCAGAATGAAGGGCTGATCTTTCCAGAAAATGTTACATCCACTTGGAGACCCTTGGAAACCACAGCGCCAGAGCAGGGAAGGGTTAAGCCATGAGAAAGATCCCGGTGGACGGTGGGCATCTTGGTTCTGGCCTGTGGCTCTCAAAACTAAAACTCTTGCATATTAAAAGCTCAGAAAGATGATGTGGCCCTTCAGTTGTAGAAGTACCCCTGGCTTAAATGATATTTTTAAAGTACCCACCCACAGGCCTGACCTGCTGGGAGCTTTCTCTTCTCACCTCCCCTCAGAAAGGTGAGTGACTTCCTCTGGCAAGCACTTTCCTTCTCTATCCTTCAAGTCTGAAAACGCAATAGAGGCATTTGTGCATCAGTTAGGTGTTCATTGAATGCTTCCGTGTCCTTCGGGGCCACAGGCCTGCCCCAGGTAGGCTATAAGGCATGTGCAGGAACTTCTGGAGCCCCAGACTTTGCTGGGTTGTTGCCAGGGGCTGCGGCTGGTCGTGCTGGCACCCAGTGAGGGAGATTATGACAAGTACCTGCTATCACCCCCAAATTGTGGGGCTTCAGCCAGAGAAAGTTTTAGCTTCCTCATGATATGTAGAACCAAAAGTTCCTCTCTGCACAGCCCGCTTTGGGACCGGGATCTGTACCACGTGTCCCTGCTCTCTGGCAGTTCTCTGTCAACGGAGTGATGAAGCATGTGTGTTTCAGGGCTCTGTGGGTCTGCATTCAGGGCTCAGCTCCCTATCCTTTAGCAGTAGGTGTGTCAGCAGACTTTTCTAAGCTTTGGTTTCCTCATCTGCAGATAAGCATAACAATAGAACAGACCACATAGTGTTAGGGTAAAGCTTAAATAAGATAATGTAGTTAGCACACTCTATCTATCACATGGTAAGAGCTTGACACACAGCTTCTGCCATCAATTTAGTTCAGCTCCTCTGAGATACCTCACTTGGTGATTGCCAGCTCATGACAATGATTTTTTCTCTCTGTGGGCTGGAGTAGTTTATTATCCATCACTCCTTGGACATTTAATCATACGTTGAATTTAACATTCATGATGAATTGCCTTATTTCTTCACGGTATTTGTTGTCAATTTATTGAGTTCTGCAATGGCAGACGTTGAACCAGACACTGCCCAAATGTTACTATGTTTAAACCTTACATCAACACTAAGTGGTAGAGCATTATTATCCCCCTTTTCAGATAAGGAAACTGCAGATCAGAGTTTAGTAATTTACCCAAAGCCACACAGCTAGTTAAATGTAGAGCAGTGGTTAGAAGCCAGCCTCTTCTCTCCACCCTTAAGTTATATTGCAAACTCTCAGGGAGCAGATGTTAGTGTGTGCGACATGTTATTTATAAGCACAGAGAGGTTGACTATTAAAATAGAATTGGAAATTTACTCAGAGAACCCCCTAATCTGCCTGTCTTCCCTCCAGAGTGCTTCTAAATAGGCGGATTCAATGGCCAGATGTAATGGTCAGACAATCAAGTTAATGCTGCTAAACAAACATGCCTCTGGCCTTCCAGCAGTTACAGGGCTTTGTGAACAAAAGAAAGGAAGGAAGGTCCAAACTTTTCCATTTTCATCTCCATCCCCAGTTTGGAGCAAGAATTCCCAGGCAATGTGCACACCATATTTATGAATATTTTAAATCTGCACATTAAGCTAAAACTGTTAATGCATGGAGGGGTCTTAAATTTTTATTAAAAATTATCATTTAAAACTTTGCACCTTTTTAGTGCTATGGAGGCAAGCTCCTGGTTATAAGTCTTTGAAGTGAGAATTGAGGGTCAGGAAGTTTTTGACTAAGTGTGGACATGTTCCTTAGAAAGACCCTTTCTCTCTATTCTGCTATTATGATTTATATCTAAGCCAGAGTGTTGGAATTTATATTGGGGAAACAGGAACACATGTTAGTTAAAGAACACATTTCCCTCTTGTGGTTCTGTAGGTAGAGTCTGCAGAGGGCCCTTGTCATATTAATGCAGGTTTTGCTTTGCGTAAAGAATAATTCGGAGCCTGCCAGCTACAGAAAGTCTAATCAAAGGGATCTCAGCGTAAATGGTGACATTCGTGATTGGCTGTGGTGGAGGCTGCCCACCCTCCCCAGTAGCTGCTGAAATTGAGCTGTCAGACGAGGAAGATGAAATGCTACTTTGTTCTATAGCTTGAGCTCCCAGAGGCAACGTTTTCAGGTCATTTGACATTAGTTCAGAGAATGGGAAAGTATTTATCTTTTTTTTTCCCCTTTTTTCTATGACTTAGGGAAAAATGTTTTCTGCTTGTTGGTAAGTTGGAAGTGACAGCTCTCCAGGACAGCTGCCTGCATATTTAAGGGGAGGTGTTTACAGGGGTGGCTGGTGTGTTCGAAGGTGCCAGCTCTGTCCCTCCTGCGAGCACCAGGCACTATGTTCCAGGCATCAGCCCCTAATAAGCGCATCACATACTGATCATCTTTAAAGCAGTGTTTCCCAAAGAGTTGTTTTTTTGGACATTAGTTAAACAAGATACTCCAAGGAAAGAAAGATGCTGTGAAAAAAGGATAAGTGTTTCTGCAGCCACATGAGTTTGAGGAAACAGTGCATGCTGCATTTATTCCCTTCCCGTTGGCACACAACTCATACCAGTGTGTTAGGGCTCTGAGGAGTCCTGGAGGCAAGAAGCTTGTCAAGCTTTGTTTAAGCTAGGTTTTCCCAAATTAATTTGAATTTTTGAAATTTTAAAGAAGAGTTTTTTAGTTTCTATTATGTGTAAGGCACTTTACAAGGCACAGAGTTGAGAGATACAGTGGTGGGTAAGGTAGATGGACCTATGTGGCCTCCTGAAGCTTATAGATAGATAATAAACAAGTAAACAAACAAGATAATAAATAATTACCAATTGTGGTACATGATATGAATAAATAAGCAGCATGTGTCAATGAGGAATAGTGGGAGGGGTGGATCTGATGAAGGACAGGGAGGAACACTCCAAGAAGGCAACTTGTAGTTGAGAACTAAAGCATGAAAAGGAGGCAGTCATGTGAAGTATGGGAGAAAGAGATGGGGAAGCATGTGCAAAGGCCCCGAGGTATCACGGGTCTAAGAAACATCACATGAAGATCCAAAGCCTGTGTAAACTACCCCAGGACCAGAGAAGTTCCTATGATGTTTATAAAAGACCTGGTACAAAGTATATAATCTAAGTAGAATTGGTCCCCTACCTTGCCTACCTTCCCAAAATCCAAGGGGATTTTCAACATGGTCATCAAGAAAGGTCTTGGTCTTGGGCCAGCTCCATGACTCTGTCCCTGCGTCATCTCACACTTGCTCACTGGTGTGTGGGGTGGGACTCTGAGGCTGTCGATCCTCTCAGAATGGAAAGGGCATGTCTTTGTAGCTCTCTGTCCAAAGCCCCCTGTTCATATAACCTTCGCAATTTGGACTCATTTAAGGTGCAACAATGAGAGTGCAAAGGGGTTAGACATCTAGATCATGATTTCTCAAACACCAGGGTATGAAAGAGACACCTGGGAATTTGTAAAAATGCACAGTCCATGGGCCCATGCTCCATCCCCTCAGACCCACCTGCGATCCTTTACATACCTGGGCCCAAGACTTAACGGTGTCGGCCCACAGCACACACCCTGTTCTGGTTCTGAGCTTTCTTAGCCATAGTTTATATATATTTTTGATTTATCAGCTCTATTAGGAACATCTTACAGGCCACAGTAAACCTCGATTTAGAAGCCATTCCTTTGTAATCCAGTGTGGCTGTGATTCCCAAATCTGAAATATGGCAGTTGGTGGGATAATAAATCAGGAAACAGACTCATTTATGTACTTTTAAAATAAGAAAAACAAGGCCACAGAATGTCTGCAGGCAAATGAAACCCATACCACTGAGAAGCCCATCAGGGCTTGGTTGTGGTCACTGGGGAGAGAGGAGGGTGGTCCATACCTCCTTAAACCTGATCTGATTCCCTCTTCTAAAGGGATCCCCCCACCTGTGATTTTGAGTCCTATCTTCTGGAAGTTTCTCTATCAGTTTTCTCCTCCCCCACCTTTTGGAATATAAATAAACTAGCCTTTTTCATCCTAGGAAGGAAAAGTCTCCATTGTCCCTGCCTGTCTTTCTTGCCACTGATCATCCTCCCTTGCTCAAGTCTAAAACTCTTTGGTGATGAGCTCCCTCCTCATATCGCTGTCGGCATCCAGCCCAGCTCCTCACTGCGGTTTCCAGGGCTGTGTCTGAGCTACTCCTACCTGCCTGTCCAAGCTGGCGTTTCACCCTGAACTGCCCTGCTTGCTGTATACCCCAGCCATCCTGAAGTCCTTTCATTCTGCCCCGCCCCCGCTGCCCCCCTGTGACTTTCTGAGCGGGACCTGTCTGTGTCTGGACGATCATGTTTGTTTATTGTGTGTCTCTCCCTAACCAGAGTAAAAGACCAGTGAATTTAGCAATCTCATCTGTCTGGTTCCCTGATATATTCCAAGTGTCTAAAACAGCATTGATTTAAATGGCCAATAAATATTTATTATTTAAATGAATACATTTATTCTCTTCTAGGTACTTGCATATGCTGTTTCATTTGCTTGACAGTCTCCCACTTCTCCTATCCTCTTCATATGCACGCTTTGCCTGCTAACTCCTACGCACCCTGAAATTCTCAGCCCATATGTCACTTCCTCCAGGAAGAACGACCTGACTTTCTCAAGCTTGGGATGGGTTCTCCTGTTTGCTTCCAGAGTACTTATCACACTTTATTACAATCACCTGTTTATTTGTTTTATTCTTTTGTAGACTGTAAACTCCAAGGGGGGCAGGGGCCAAAACACTTGTGGATTCATGCTGCCAAACCCAAAAGATACTTCCTAGTCCTTATCTATTTGTCATTGCTGTGGCATTTAGCAGGGTCACCAGCCCTCCTTGACACTCTATAATGGGAGCCACGGGGCGCAGTCTGCTTGCGATAAGCTGTGCAATGCAGAGCGGCACTTTGGCTAGCAGGTGACAGGAGAGCTCAGTGGCTAACTGGGAACCCCCTGTCGCATGAGAAATGGGTACTGTGGAGACTTAACCTCATGCAAAGAAGGGAACTTCCATAAAGGCTTTATTGTAATTTGGGGGTTTATAAATTATATCAATTATATTCCTTGTATCAGTTCTGTCCTCCTCTCAATACAACACCATCACCTTCTGTGTCTTTAGCGCAGTAAGGGTGGGGACATGGATGGAAGTGGCTCGCTGCCTGATCCTTAGTCTTGGGAGGGGATTTCCACATTAATATTTCCAAGAGACCGTGAGCACTCTTCTATGGCCTACGGTCAAAACTCTAACATTCTTAATTCTGTGTTTTGAATACCAGATAGTGGGAAACAGACATTTTCCTTCTTTCTTGCCTAATAGATATTTCTGGAAGCAGGTCTGTTTAACAGAGGCAGTATAAATCAATTAGTTGGGAAGAAAAAGTACAAAGAAAGCCATTATGCAAATGTCAGGTCTTGTGATGATATAAGCTTTTGAAAGTATTTCCAGTTCTGTTTTAACATTAGACTGTTGTATGCTTATGATTACCAATAATATACCTCAATGCTCTTTGCCCTAAAATGCTCTTGATTCTCTTGTCTTTATGAGGGTCCTCAGACCTGTCTGCTGGATGGTCTGTTCCCTTCTTTTGAGGTGGTAGGGTCACTTATTCTACTCTCATTACTTCAGGACCACAGTCTTGGTTCCTTTCATAATTTAAGTTTGTTTAGAGTTATGACCCTGGAATTGATGAGAACTCTTTTTTTCCCCCCAAATGTGTCACGTCTGTTGAGAAAATTGAGTCCACTCATATTATTCTTTCCAGGACCTCATTCCACTTGTCATTTGTCCATTCATTAGTTAATTTATTCATTCACTCAACATGGTGCTATGGATATGAGGACACAGGGAAGATGCTCTTTTATTGGTTGGCTTTAATTTCTAGGGTGAGAAGCTTTGAAGTTCCCAGCACTGATTTTGTCTCTAGCTCAAAGGCAAAGTCCTTTCTGAGCTCCTGGCAAGCTTAGAATGACCTCTTTTCATTCAGGAAAAGGAAAGATTCGATGGAACAGATTTATTTCTGTTCCATCTAAGTTTATTTCTGAGGACACCATGTGTGCTAAAGTGTGGTAATTGGGCATCTGCAGTGATATGTCAAATAGGACTGGAGCCTCCAGCAGTTCTACTTAGAGATTTTGAAGGCTGCCTTTTTCCTAGCGATTGGAACTGCCAGGGTCAGGACTCGATGGAAAAACCTCTTGGTCTTGTCACCTTTGGTTATGCATTAAATCAAGTCTCTGATGGTAGATTCTGGTGCCAGGAGCTACTGTGAAACAATTGGAGTGAATAGAGCAATTTTTCAGAGTCAGGAGAAGAAGTGGAGACAACCGGAGGAGGAAAGAAAACTTTAGTGGAAATTGTCTCAGGATCAGAGGATAAGACATTCTGGAACTACTGGCTTCAGTTTCCTGGGGCAGATAACAAGGTCTTCAAACTGTTAAGTGTTGGGGAACCCTCCTAATGTTTCTGGGTGCAAGGGAGCAGCGATCTAGTGGACAACTGGTCACATTTATTTGCTTCTGGTATTGCTGCCTCTTTATTCTACAGCTTTTTGCTTTTTAAATAACATTTTTTTATTGAGATACAATTCATGTGCCATACAATTTACTCATGTAGAGAACCATTCATTGCCTTTTAGTATATACACTCGGTTGTACAACCATCATCACAATACGCTTTAGGACGTTGCCATTGTCACCCAAAGGAATCTTGTACCATATCTTAAAAAAAAATTTTATTGATTATGCTGTTACAGTTGTCTCATTTTTTTCCTCCCCTTTATTCCCCTCCGCACTGTACCCACCCTCCCACCATCATTCCCCTACCTTAGTTCATGTCCATGGGTTGCACATATAAGTTCTTTGGCTTCTACATTTCCTATACTATTCTTAACCTCCTCCTGTCTGTTTTTTACCTACCATTCATGCTTCTTATTCCCTGTATCTTTTTCCCTATTCTTCCCCCTCCCTGCTGATAATCCTCCATGTGATCTCCATTTCTGTGATTCTGTTCCTGTTTTACTTGTTTGCTTAGTTCATTATTGTTTTTGTTTTTGTTATTTTTTAGATTTGGTTGTTGAGAGTTGTGAATTTGTTGTCATTTTACTGTTCGTATTTTTGATCTTTTTCTTAGATAAGTCCCTTTAACATTTCAAATAATAAGGGCTTGGTGATGATGAACTCCTTGAACTTGACCGTATCTGAGAAGCACTTTATCTGCCCTTCCATTCTCAATGATAGCTTTGCTGGATAGAGTAATATTGTATGTACGTCCTTGCCTTTCATGACTTGGAATACTTCTTTCCAGCCCCTTCTTGTCTGTTAAGTTTCTTTAGAGAAATCTACTGATACTCTAATGGAAACTCCTTTGTAGGTGATTGTCTTATTTTCTCTTGCTGCTTCTAAGATTCTCTTCTTATTTTTAATCTTGGGTAATGTAATTATGATGTACCTTGGTGTGTGTTTCCTTGGATCCAACTTTTTGGGGATTCTCTGAGCTTCTTGGACTTCCTGGAAGTCTATTTCCTTTCCCAGATTAGGGAAGTACTCCTTCATTATGTTTTGAAATAAATTTTCAATTTCTTGCTCTTGCTCTTCTGGCACCCATATGATTCAGATGTTGGAAAGTTTGAAGTTGCCCTGGAGGTTCCTCACCCTCTCCTCATTTTTTTGAATTTTTGTTTCTTCATCCTGTTCTGGTGGAATGTTTATTTCTTCCTTCTGCTCCAAAATGTTGATCTGAGTGCTGGTTTCCTTCCCTTCACCTTTGGTTCTCTTTATTTCACTTTGCATAGCCTTTACTTTTTCCTCTATTTTGCGACTATACTTAACCAGTTCTGTGAACATCCTGTTTACCAGTGTTTTGAACTCTGCATCTGATAGGTGGGCTGTCTTTTCATCGCTTAGTTGAATTTTTTTGGAGCTTTGATCTGTTCTTTCATTTGAGCCATATTTCTTTTGTCTCAGTGCACCTGTTATGTAGTAAGGGGTGGAACCTTAGGTGTTCAACAGGGTTGTGGAACTGTATGTGGGGGAGGTCTGAGAAGGAACAATGCCACTTGCTCAGTCCTTGGTTGGCTTTCAGGCACTTCCTCTGCTACCCACAAGCAAATTGAGCCCTTCTGGTGCTGATTTCCAGGCCGGTGGTTTTGTATACATTCTAGGACCCTGTCTGTCTCTCCAACGAACTCTCCTGTGAGGCTGGGAGTTTTTCCTGCCACCTCAACCCCCACAGGTTTTTTCAGTCAGAGGTTTTAAGGCTTTATTTCTTTGCACTGGAACTCTAGGTTGCACAGTCTGTCTCATTTTTCAGCTGTTCCTCCTGGTTTATCTGCATGCAAATGTGGGACTGCCTGCTCCGCCAGCTGCTTCCTTGCCCACCCTGGTCCTCCAGCTGCTACCTTGGCGTGAGTCCTCTCTACCCCGGCTGCCCATCTCTGCTCCTCCTAGCAGTCTGGATGAATGTTTCTTCTTTAACTCCTTCATTGTCAGACTTCTGTACAGTTCAATTTTCTGGCAGTTCTGGTTATTTTTTGTTTTTAAATTTGTTGTTGTCCTTCTTTTGGTTGTGCGAGGAGGCATAGGGTGTCTACGTATGCCTCCGTCTTGGCCAGACTTGCACCGTGCCTTTTAGCAGTCACTCCCATGTCACACCCCTCCCCAGCCCCTGGGAACCACTTATCTGCTTTCTGTCTCTTGCCACAATTTATAATTGTACATTTAGTTGCTTTTCTTTCTCTTTTTCTATCTGTCACTGACATTATACTGTAAACTCAATGTGGGTAGGAACCATATCTGTTTTAGCTACCCCTCTAAGTACACAATATGCATTTGTTAAAAATAATAGAGAAGAAAGTTTCTTTCCCCCCATTCCCACTGTGTCACCTTCTGCCACTTTATTATGTCTTCTCTCTGGATTAAATTTCCATTTCCTCCCACTGAATTTGTCCGTCAGGCTCACTTATGGGACTACTTTATTTCTTCAGTCTAATAAGGTATGATAATAATAGTTTCTATTTGTATAACTTGTCTGTGTTTTTCCAGCTTTGTTGAACTATAATTAACATATAATATTGTGTAAGTTTAAAGTGTAGAATGTAATGATTTGATATGCTCTGTATGTGATATATATGTGGCAAAATGGTTATCACGTAGTTACAATATTTTTCTGGTGAGAACTTTAAAGGTCTACTCTCAGCCATTTTTAAATACAAGGTCTTTCTGGAAAAAGTCCAGCCATTGTTAATATAATGAGAACGATTTGTGTGATATCAATGTAATCTGGCAGCCAAGGAGAGTGGACTGGAATGCACATGCATGAACAATGGTGACTTCACTGTATTAATCAGTGGGGGCAGAGATGCCACTGAGTGAGCATGTGCACTGTCTGGGTATCACATTCAAAATGACTGAGTGAATAGAGCAACAGATGTGCTTCAGATTTTGTGGTAAACTTGAACATTCCTCCACAGAAACTATTCAGATGATTCAGAAGGCCGCAGCTATGGGCAACTGGTGATTGGCAATTTCATCAGAACAACACGCCCGCTTACGCATCATGTCTTGTACAGAGTTTTTTGTGAAACATCAAATCACCCATGTGACCCAGTCCTGCTACAGCCCAGACTTTGTGTCCTGTGACTTTGGCTTTTCCCAAAACTAAAATTACCTTTGAAAGGGAAGAAATTTCAGACCGTCATTGAGATTCAGGAAAATATGATGGGGCAGCTGATGGCAGTAAGTACAGTATTGTTGTTAACTGTTGTCTCCAAGCTATATATCACATCCCTGGAGCTCATTTCATCTTACATAATTGGAAGTTTGTGCTCTTGACCACCTTCACCCATTTCTCCCACTCTGTGTTTGTTCTTCGGTCCATACAGATATTTCTGCCCAATGGTGTGGTCTTTCTCTTTGAATTTCTTCCACTTTGCTAAGGAAATGAGTCCTTCTAGTGTTGGGTTTATTCTATCCTTTCTGTGTCATGTCAGGTGATCTATGGGTTTGCCAAAAGCAAAAGGTGCGATCTTAACTACCTGTCACTTAAAGCATAAATTGATGATTTGCAACCAGAAATACCTGTTATAAGATGAAAAAATATATACTTTGGATAAAGGGTAGGCCCCACTGTCCAGGACAGTTTGGGAATCAGTTCCAGTGTTCTTGCTTCTCTAGCTGATGCACATTCTGGTCAAGTATCTCACCTGGGATTTGAGACAGGCATCCCGCTGGTTAGATCCATTAGATCAGACCAAGACCTTGGCAGCCACAACCAGTTTCTTGTCTGGACTGGTGTTCTAGTTTCTGCAGGTTGAGGGATGGCACTTGAAAGAGTCTAAGTCACCCAGACACTGTGCTGTTGCGACAGGGGCACCCATTGCTCTGCCCATCACTAGTGAGTAGGAAGCAGTGGTGATGTTGGGAACATGGGCACATCTGGGCCCAGTTAATCGCTGTGGCTGCAACTTTAGGGAGTGGGGAAGGTAACCTGGGTCATCAAAAAACAGGGCTCCGGACAAACAAGAAGTACCTCCTCTGTATCTTCTGCTGAGCTGCCTGCATGATATCCTGGGACTCAGAAGGAAAGGTGGTGGTGGTGGTGGTGGCGGCGGCGGCGGCGGCAGCGGCGGCGGCGGTGGTGTGTGTGTGTGTGTGTGTGTGTGTGTGTGTGTGAGTGAAGCATTCTGCATTAGAATTTGAAAGGTGACGCTTCCTCCTTTATGACAACCTATAAAGATTATAGAGTAGAAGTTGCCTGGAATCTTTTCCATAAGGTGTCCTGAGATCTTTTCTAATAGCTGATCTGCTTAGGCTGGTGTCACGTAGAAATGAGAAATAGGAGAGGCTCCTGGGAGTGGGGATCTTACTCCAACCAAACCTCATGTTGAATCCTCCCCAGTTTTTCTTAGTTTTTAGATGAAAGTTAAGAAATTAGCCTGTTTAGACTGACTTTTTTTCAGCTCTCCAATAGCCTTCCATACATTAGGAAAATAGATAGCAGATAAATAATAAAACAACTAAATATCTGCTTGCAAATGATTGTGCAGTATGTAAAGAACATTAAGTGTGAGGCGTGTGATGGCATTTACTTTAGATAAAGTGGTTAAAAATAAAGATTTTGGAGTTGGAGTTTAATATGTGCTTACCCACTCCTTCTGGATATTATATTTTGTTTTTTGCTGACTTCCTGAAATTGGCTGATATTTTTTTTGGTCAGTTGTCCCATTTCCTAGAGATTGTGTAAATGCAGGAATACAACAAAAATCAACCACGATTTGGATAAACTACCTCAATAGCTTTAGAGTGCTTTAAAACTGTTATTTTTTGTCGTTGTTGTATATTAGACAGGGAGACACTCACACACTCACAAATGAGCCACAAGACAATTCACCTGCAGACACTTCACATTGACTCACTCCCTTCTTGTGTATTTAATCAAATAGCAGCGTAATAAATTAGCAGCAATTCATTTGGACACCAAATACCAAGTTGTTCTCCTAAGTGACCTGGATTGATTTCCACGTGTCGCAATTCATCAGAAGGAAGTGGCTTCACAGCTGGGAGTCCAAATACTGTAACACATTTCTGTTCTCACTTTCACTTTAACCAGCAAAAGACATTTGGTGTTCTGCCTCAGATGGTAAGCTTCACAATTAGTGGGACTGAAAACGTCAAACAAAGGCCCTCAGATGGATTGGCTTCCCGAAACAGCAAGCCTTGTGAGTTGCTGGGGGAAACAGACCAAACCCTTACCCAGGAGAAAAGGACGGGGTATCTATCCTACACCTCATCTTTGTGGACACACAGGCACGCGTCTCTCCAGGCTGTGTGTACATATCCATGCACATATCCAGATCCCAGGGCTGCATCCCTTAGGACTAGTTGTTAGTTATAACACATTTGTCAGATTAAATTCTGAAGTTAATAGCTAACATACATATCGAGTCTTTAGATGTGGCAAGCATTCTTCTAAGTGCATTACAAGTAGTAACTCATTTAATCTTTATAAAAACCCCATGACGTAGGTGGCATTATAGTCTCTACTTTATAGACAGGGAAAATGAGTCACTAGAGGGTAAGTAACCTGCCCATGGTTTCACTAAGGTAATAGGGGATCAAGTCTTCAATACTAGGCTTTCTATAAAGAAAGGGCTAATTGCTATGTTTATGGTGGAGGGGAAACCAGTTCAAACCATAACAGTGGAATATTCAGCTTAAGAGCAAGAGAGCCTCTGGATGGAAGGGCTCTGTGTATGTTTAGATGAGATCACCATCAAAATCACCACCAACACTATTATCGCTATGTGTTGTTGGTAAATTCATTGTCAGTGTTCATGGAGATGGGACACATAGAAGCTCAAACTTCGTGGGGATAAGTGCATAGTACTTTGGAATTCGAGTGTTAGGCACGTAGTGATATAGGGACTGGTGAGTGTTGTCACTTTGTCAACTTTTATCCTCGGCAGTGGGCTGGCATAATTTGGATACATTTTATGTTTTCTTACAGTTCTTGCTCTACCCACCTTCAGTAAGAATATCTCCTCTCTTGTTCTTTCTCTCTGATCCAGATTCTTCTGTCCTCAACTGTGCTCATTGATGGTCTTAGTACTCATGGTTTTTTTTTGTTTGTTTGTTTTTACTTTATTGTTGTTCAATTACAGTTGTCTACATACACTCCCCTCCCCCTCCAATCCCACCTCCCTTCCCTGCCTCCCTCCCCACCCTTGGTTCTGTCCATGTGTCCTCTATAGTGGTTCCTGAAAACCCTTCTCCCCATTGTCCCCTTCCCCCTCCCCCCTGGCTATTATTAGATTGTTCTTAATTTCAATATCTCTGGTTATGTTCTGCTTGCTTTCTGCTTTTGTTTTT
>PVJI01019083.1:0-31880 GCA_004026765.1 Micronycteris hirsuta
CGGCTCCCCGCAGTTCCTTCCCTCCGTAGCAGACTCCCTACCGGCTGAGCTTTCAGTTTTATGCGCAATCCTGGTCGCCACTCTTCCTGAAATAAATCTGGGCGATCTCTCCGCTCCTCAGAAAATCAGCCAGATATCCCACCAGTGGGCTGGAGGAAGCCAATCCCATACCCTCCTACTCCACCGCCATCTTTCCCCATACTCTCATCGGATTATAGTGGTTTCAAGTGTACATTTCTATTATACAAGACAAGCCATAGTTTTTAATTTGTAAAATGGATATAGGGCTAATGTAAGGATACAATGAGTCAATTTATGTGAAACAATTTAGTAAGCTATAAAGCTTATTATAAAGTTACCTACAGCCCTTGCTAAATGTGAAAGTTGTGAATATTTGTGCTAGATAGTTTAAAAAATAACTTTTTAGAAATGTCAGAGGAATGCCAGTGTGAGAGATCCCCTTGGTCTCTCCCCTTGAAGTTTTAACAATTTGAACACCTATAACTCAACAAAGGATTCCCTGTTGAAAGCACAAATATGCCCGAGAGATCTGTGTATTAAAACATTTAAAGGTGGAGGCAGAAAGGGAGAGGGGCTGATATGAACAAGGGATGCAGCCTGGCAGCCTGGAGCTCATGGAGGAGCTCTTTCGGAGAAGGAAGTAATCCAGTGATGGCTGACACACTCTTCAGCCAGGAGGAGTGGAGAGACTCGATGGGCACTACTGTACAAGTGAACAGTGTGAGCTGAGGCTGAGCTGAGACCTGAGCAAGGACACAGCACAGGAGTGCAGCTGCAGTTGTTGGGCAGTTGGCATTTCAGATGAGGCTGTTCCTCCCCTTAACCACTGCTTAGTCTCCTGGAATACACCTCCCTCTGTCCTTGGTGTCGGGTTGTGGAGCCTATAATCTGTGAGCCTGAGAACTATAGAAGCACATTTTTTTAAAAGATTTTATTTATTTATTTTTAGAGAGAGAGGAAGGGAGGGAGAAAGAGAGGGAGAGAAACAGCAATGTATGGTTGCCTCTCACATGGCCCTCACTGGGGACCTGGCCTGCCACCGAGGCATGTGCCCTGACTGGGAATCAGAAGCACATTTTTCCCTGAGTGAAGGGTGTACTCTATGACCAGTCTCAGAGTCAGGGCATAGGGAGGACTCTGTGGAGGACCAAGGTTGCCATTACCAGGCGGGCAACCAACAGAGAAGATGGTGGGTTATCCAAGCTCTTCCCAACTCCAACACATTGCAGCTATACTGATGGTAGCCAGAGACTACAGGTCAACATGGGATCTCACAGAGGTAAGAAAACTTGTGATTCAGCACCACCTACTGGAAAAGAATAGAAAGATCTCTTTTGTATTAATCTGCTAGAGAAGTGCCACTCATACGTTGATGCCTAGACAGAGAAGGAATTCATCAAATACCATGAATAACCAAGATAGAGAGGCTGATTGAAAAGAAAAGTAAAAAATCTCCAGAAAACAAATTTAAAGACACAGAAATATATGACATGAATGACAGAGAATTCAAGATTGCAGTTCTGGAAATGCTCAAGAAGATGCAAGAAAATACAGACAGGCAATTTAGTGAGATTAGAAAACAATGAAGAAAACAAATATTTCACCAAAGAAATTGAAACATTAAAAAAGAACCAAACA
The DNA here is from genome assembly GCA_004026765.1 of Micronycteris hirsuta. NCBI lineage: Eukaryota > Metazoa > Chordata > Mammalia > Chiroptera > Phyllostomidae > Micronycteris > Micronycteris hirsuta. The sequence goes on from PVJI01019083.1 coordinate 1,660, forward strand.
GAAATTCTGGAGATGAAGAATTCAATGAAAGATTAATTGGGGAGGGGAGTAATTGGAGAATAGGGAGAAAGGGTTATCAAGGAACATGTATAAAGGACAAATGGACAAAACCAAAGGTGGGTAGGATTGAAGGTGGCAGGTGGGGAGCGGGGAGAAATAGTGAGGGGGAAATGCAGTCAACTGTACTTGAACAACAATAAAAAAAAGGAATAAATTAGCAGGCACAGCAAATAGAGCAAATTAAATGGAGGAAAGGATTAGTGATATTGAAGATAGAAATCTAGAGTGACACAGAGGAAAGAAGAGAGAGATCTGAACATAAAGTGGAAGAGCTCTATGAGAACTATGTGCCTCCATCACAAAGAACAGTATAAAAATAATAGACATAACAGAAGAAGAGAGGAAAAGGGGAATGGAGAACCTATTCAAACAGTTGAGAACTTCCCAAACTCATGGAAAGAACTAGATCCTTAAATCCAAGAAGCAAACAGAACACTAAGTTACCTCAATCCAAAGAGGACTTCTCCAATGCATGTTGTATTAACACTGTCAAAAATTAATGACAGAGAAAGAATGCTCAAGGCTGCCAAAAGGAGAAGAAGAAGGAGAGGGAGGGGGAGGGGGGGTAACTTCGGAAAGAAAGCTGATTAGGTTATCATAGGACTTCTCAATAGAAACTATATAAACCAGAAGAGAGTGGAATGAAATATTCAAACTACTGGAAGAGAGAAATTACAGGCCAAGAACAATATATCCAGCAAAATTATGCTTTAAAATGAAGGCAAAATAAAGGCTTTTCCAGACATACAGAAACTAAGGAAATTAATTGCCAGAAGACCTTCAGTGCAGGAAATAACTCAGGGAGGTTATTGTACCTGAAACAATGAACAAGAAGGTCACAAATCTACATGAAAGATCACTAACAATGGCATAACCAGGGATAATTTATGATAACAAAAACACAAAAGGGGAGGGGAAAAGATCTGAATTTACAAAGAAGGATGGAGATCAGATACATTCAAAAGAAAAAAGACTACTATATGAAACCTCTTTTTTCATAAATTTAATGGTAACCACACACAAAAAAATCCCAAACTGAGACTCATACTATACAAAAAAAGGAAACAGAGGGAATAAGTATAGAATATCATCAAATAAAAACAACAGAGAGAAACATGAAGGAAAAGAACAAATGGAGGCACAAAGCTACCAGAAAACAAAAGATAAAATGGCTATAGGAAATCATTATATATTAATAATTATCCTAAATGTAAATGGACTGAATTCACCAATAAAGAGACACAGAGTAGCAGATTGGATCAAAAAATAAAACCCAGCCATATGCTGCCTTTAGGAGACACAGCTAACCTGCAAAGACAGAGGCAGATTCAAAGTGAAAGGGTGGAAAATAATTCTCCAAGCAAATAATATCCATAGAAAAGCAGGTATAGCCATACTATTATGTGACAAAATAGGTTTCAAGATAACTAAGGTAACAAGAGACAAAGATAGATACTTTATAATGATAAAGAGAATACCACATCAAGAGCAACAAATTATATAAAGCAACTATATACAGAACTAAAGGGAGTAACAGACTAACACACAACCATAGTTGAGCACCTTTATACTCCATTGATAGCTCTAGATAGATTATCCAAACAGGAAATCAGCAACGAAATCGAAGCCTTAAATGATAGACCAAATGGAAATACCTGACATCTACAGAGCCTTTCATCCCGAAACATCGGATTGTGCATTCTTCTCCAGTGGACATGGAACATTCTAAAGGATATACCTCATGCTGGGTCACAAAACTAGACTCAACACATTCAAGGAGATTGAAATGATACCAAGCGTATTCTCTGACCACAGTCCTTTGTAGTTAGAAATGAACTGAAAACAGAAACTAAAGAAATCTACAAATAACCCGGCTGGTGTAGCTCAGTGGATTGAGCGCGGGCTGGGAACCAGAGGGTCCCAGTTCGATTCCAAGTTGGGCACATGCCTAGGTTGCGGGCCAGGTCCCTGGTGGGGGCCATGTGAGAGGCAACCGTACATTGCTCTTTCTCCCTTCCTTCTCCTCTCTCTGAAAATAAATAAATAAAATCTTAAAAAAAAAAAGAAATCTACAAATATGTGGAAATTAAACAACATACTAATAAAAATGATTGGGTCAAAGGAGAAATAAAAGGTTTGATCAAAAGATATATAGAGACAAATGAGAATGCTGATATGACATATCAAAACTTCTGGCATTAGGAAAAGCAGTAATAAGAGGGAAGTTTATATCATTGCAGGCCTATTTAAAGAAACAAGAGAAATCCCAAGTTAACAACCTAACATTACATCATAAATAGCTAGAAAAAGAAGAACAAAAGCAACCCAAAGTCAGCAGAAGAAAGGAAATAATAAAAATTAGAGCAGAATTGAATGAGAGAACAAAAAGACTATATAAAACATTAATACAACATAGATCTGGTCCTTCAAGAAGATTAATAAAAGTGACAACCCTCTAGCTGGACTCACTAAAGAAAAAAGAGAAAAGATTCATAACAACAAAATCAGAAACGAATGAGATGTTATCATAGACATAATAGATATATTAAGGATCATATCAGAATATTACAAAAGACCACATGCCACAAATTCAGTAACCTAAAACAAATGGATAAGTATGTTCCTAGAAATATGTAACCTTCATAGACTGAATCATGATGAATTGGAAAATCTGAATAGACCAATTAGCCGTGAGGAAATTGAAACAACCATCAAAAGTCTTCCAAGAAGTATAGTCCAGGACCAGATGGCTTCACTAGTGAATTCTACCAAACATTCAAAGAATATTTCACACCTGCCCTTCTCAAACTCTTCCAAAAAATTAAAGAAGAGGCAGTACTTCCTAACACATTTTATGAGACTAACATAATTCTGATACCAATACCTAGCACAGATAACATACCCACAAAACTATAGACCAATATTTCTGAAGAGTATGGATGTAAAAATCCTAAACAAAATACTAGCAAATCAAATAAAATAAATACATTAAAATTATAATACATCATAATCAAGTGGGGTTCATTCCAGGGGCACAAGGGGGTTCAACATATGCAATCAATCAATGCAATATACCACATTAACACAACAAAGAATAAAGATCATATGATCTTATTAATAGATGCAGAAAAAGCATTTGATAAGATACAATGTCTATTTATAATTAAAACACTCAATAAAAGGGGTATAGAAGGAAAAGTATCTCAACATAATAAAGGCCATCTATGACAAACCCTCAGTATCATACTCAATGGTAAAACACTGAAAGCTTTTTCTCTAAAATCAGGAACAAGACAAGGATGCCCACTCTCACTACTCACTCTTATTTAACAAAGTTCTGGGAGCTCTAACCAGAGAAATTAGGCAAGAGAAAGAAACAAAAGACATCCACATTTGGAAGGAAGAAGTAAAAGTGTCAGTTTCTGCAGATGACATGATTCTGTACATAAAAGACCTTAAAGACTCTACCAAAAAATATTAGAAACAATAAATAAATTTAGTAAAGTTGCAGGATATAAAATCAATGTACAAAAGTCCTCTGCTTTCCTATATATTAACAATGAAACTTCAGAATAAGATAAAAAATAATTCTTTTTGCAGTTGCAACCAAAACAATAAAATACTTAGGAATTAACAAAGGATGTGGTATATTTAAAATTACAAAGCATTGTTAGATTAAAAAAGATACAGGAAGAATATTCTGCATTCATGGACTGGAATAATCAACAAAGTTAAATGGCCATATTCTCCAAAGCAATATACAGATTTAATGGAATCCCCATCAACATCTCAATGTCACTTTTTAAAGAAATAGAACAAAAATCAGATTTGTATGGAACCACAAAAGACTATATAACTAAAGTAATCCTGAGGGGGAAAAAAAGAACAAAGCTGAAGGAATCACACTATCTGACTTCAAATTATAGTACAGAGCTACAATAATCAAAACAACATGGAATCTGTAAAGAAGAGGCATACAGACCAATGGAACAGGATTGAGAGCCCAGAAGTAAAACTATAGGTATATGGGCAAATAACATTTGACAAAGGAGCCAAAAACATACAATGGAGAGAAGAAAGCCTCTTTAATAAATGGTGCTGGGGGCCCTGGCTGGTGTGGCTCAATGGATTGAGTGCCAGCCTGTGAACCAAAATGTCACAGGTTCGGTTTCCAGTCAGTGCACATGCCTGAGTTGTGGGCCAGGCTCCCAGCTGGGGGTGTGCCAGAGGCAGCCGATTGATGTATCTCTTGAACATTGATGTTTCTCTCCCTCTCTTTCTCCCTTTCCATCTCTCATAAATAAATAAATATCTTAAAAAAAAAGTGGTTCTGGGAAAATAGGAAAGCCACATGCAAAGGAATGAAACTAGATTACAGTTTTTCCTGTTGTACAAAAATTACTAAAAATGGATCAAAGACCTAAATATAAGATCTGAAAAAATAAAATACATAGAAGAACACGCAGACACTAAACTTATGGACTTGGGTTTTAGAGAAAATTTTATAAATTTGACTCCAAAGACAAGGAAAGTAAAGGCAAAAGTAAATAAATGGGAATATATATATATATAGCTTCTGAACATCAAAAGAAACCAACAAAGCAAAAAGGTAACCAACCAAATGGGAGTTGATATTTGCAAACAACAGCTATGACACTGTGTTAATATTCAAAATATACGAAGAAATCATATAACTCAACACCAAACAAACAATGCAATTAAAAAAGGGGTAGAGGACTTGAACAGACACCTCTCAAGAACACATATAAAGGGCCATCAGATATATGCAAAGGTGTTCAACTTCTCTAGCTATTAGGAAATGCAAATCAAAGTTGCAGGTAGATACCACTGCACACCTGTTAGAATGGCTATTATCAACAAGACAGATAATAACAAGGGTTGCAGAGGTTGTGGAGAAAAAGGAACCCATATTCACTGCTGATGGGACTGTAAACTGGTACAAACACTATGGAAAACAGTATGACAGTTCCTCAAAAAACAGAATAGAGTTACCATATGACCTAGAAATCTTCTGGGTATCTACCCCCAAAACTCAAAAACAATTATTTACATAGATTTATGCACCCCTACATTCATTGCAGCATTATTCACCGTGGCCAAGATGTGGAGACAGCCAAAGTGTCCTTCGATAAGAGGATTGGATAAAGAAAATATGGTACATATACACAATGGAATACTACTCAGCCATTAGAAAAGACGAAATACTGCCATTTGTGACAACATGTACGGACCTTGAGAATGTTACACTAAATTAAATAAATCAGTCAGAAAAAGCTAAGAGCCATATGACTTCTCTCATATGTATTATATAAAACTGAAACTCATAGACAGAGACAGACAACATTATGGTGGTTACCAGAGGGAAGGAGCTAGGGATAGTAAAGTATAAAGGGGAACAAATATATGGTGATGGAAGATGATTTGCCTTTGGCTGGTGAGCACACAATGCAATATAAAGATCATGTACCATAGGGTATATGCTTGAAACCTATATGACCCTCAATACATTTAATTAAAAAAATAAAATAACTTTTCCCCTTTTTTACAATATAGCAATTTATTGTTTTTATTTTATATTAAGAGATATACATGAATAAAAGTGAATAATATATATTCTAATTGGGAGACAGGGCATGTGGATCTACAAACATCTTTAAACTATGAATTTCTGTATTGAAAATGAGGCATTGTGTGATTTAGTATTCACCTATGATCACTTTTGGCTTGACTCACCTGGAAAAGGGATGTAGAGAAGGGAATTATGGGTACTTTGAAGTATATAAACTATTAAGGAAAAAAAGAGGATATTTAATTTTTTTGGTACACACTCTGTCAATTAGGGAATTGCCCAACTTTTCATTATTTTCATGATCTAAGTGCTACTGAGTCCGTGGTAGGTCATAGTCAATATTAAGCTTCTTGATGCCTTTATCTTTCTTCTAGCATGTAGATTTGGCCCCTTTCAGCATCAGTATAGTTACCAGTAACTTTGGTGAGCCCTATACCTTTAGTATAAGACTGCTTCAGGAAATTTTATTTTCTTCTAATTTTCCAGCAGTAATAACTAGTGCTTTATCAGCTGTCATTCACATTATGTGAGAAATAACTACACACATACACAAACACATATACAAGTATACATATACTCACATATAATTTTCTTTTTTATTATTTATTTGATATTTTATTAAATATTAAAATATTTAATTTTTTCATTACCATTTAGTTCCCTTAAATCCCTCTCTACCCCAGTCACCATGCTGTTGTCCATGTCCATGAGTCCTAGTGGTGCAATAGGCTAGCATGTGGTACTTATTACTTACTTTTTTTTTTTCCAAAGATTTTATTTATTTATTTTTTAGAGAGAGGAGAAGGGAGGGAGACAGAGAAGGAGAAAAACAGCAATGTATGGTTGCCCCCCACATGGCCCTCACAGGGGACCTGGCCCGCAACCCAGGCATGTGCCCTGACTGGGAATCGAACCGGGACCGTCTGGTTCCTGGCCCGTGCTCAATCCACTGAGCTACACCAGCCAGGCCACTTATTACTTTATTTTGAATTTTACTAAGCCAAAAATAACAATTGTTATCTATGCTGTTCATTTTTTACTAAAGGCTATACATTTTAAGAGATTGAATTAATTATACCTTCATTTTTAAAAAATTCATAATAAATGAACATTGCAAATTCATACTATTGAATTGTTCCTCTCGATGGGTATATAGGGGATACAAAATATAAAACATTTATAACTACAGGTGACCCTTGAATAAGGCAGGAATTAAGGGCATAGACCCTTGCTCAGTAGAAAATCCACATAAAATTCTTGACTCCCTAAAAACTAAACTATATTTTCACTTAGTGTCCTTGGAGGATTTGTTCCAAGACCCCTTGCAGATACCAAAATTCAAGGATGTTCAAGTCCTTTATATAAAATAGTATAGAACAGTGCATACTGTTGTATTAGCATGATTCCAACTGTGGATGGAAAACTATAGTTCATTGAATCTGGAAGCAAAACCTGGGGATATGGAGGGCTGGCTCTATATTTATTGAAAAAAAGTTGTGTAGAGTTCCAGTCAAGATGACATCATAGATAAATGCAATACTCACACCCTTCCACAACCACATCAAGATTACGACTGAACTACAGAAAAACCATCATTCAGAACCATCTGAAATTGAACTAAATGGAAGTCCTACAACTAAGGACATAAAGAATAAGACACATTGAGACTGGCAGGAAGGGTGAGGCTTGAACAGGCTGGTCCCACATCTACCTGTGGTGTATAAAAATCAGGAGGAATATCTCAGCTCTAGAGGTTCCCTCTGAGGAATGAGGAGTCCTAGTGCCATATTAGGCCCCTAGCCCAGCATGCCAGTGCCAGAAAGAGAAGTCCTCATAACTTCTGCCTGTAAAATACCTCTAGGGATAGTGGCTGTGTGAAACAGAGGGCTTTGGAGTTCCAGGAAGTTCCTCTTAAAGGGCCCATGCATGGACTTACTTGAACTCACTCTCTCTCCATTCCAGCACTGGGGCAGCACCTCAGAAAGCACCAGGGACATAAGGGATAAACTGGATTGTCTGGCATTCAGGCAGAGCTAGAGGGGAAGCTTTCTCCAGACAGAGTGCTGGCAGAGGGCATTGCTCCTTTACTGAGCCCTATCTTCATAGAGCTAGTAGATGGATGCCATATCCAAGTCTCTATCAATGTGGCTCACACTTTGCCCCACCCTGGTGATTCCTTGAGACCCCACCTCACCCAACTTTCAGGCCCACCCAAGCTGTTTCCAGCACTTTTCCATATAAGCATCCTGTTTTGGCTCATGCTTCAGACTTTCCTAAAATCTCTCCAACAAGTAGCATCTGGCCTTGGTGTGCCCTGGGCCTCTCACTAAGTGGCCCCAGGTCTAGCACTAGCAACAGCTGGCTTTATTAGCAACTTTGCCTTTCCTGAGCACACTCATGCCCTGTACAAGTAGCAGCTATCTGCAGATCAGTTTGTAGCTAATACTCGGTGGCCCTAGGCAGAACACAACCTGTAGTTGACCTTGGCCTGGACATCCTGAGAGGCCCCAGAGCCAGCACACCTAGTGGACAGCTTGAGACCACATTGAAGTACCTACCATCCAAACCCCTCCACAAGGGACACGCTCAAGGGGTGGACCCAGTGTGCACCAGAGCCCCACTGAAGTAAGTCATGCTGTGTGTGGTGAGCCCTGCACAGCTGATCCTCCATGGTATTTGTGGCCAGACCTTGTAGATCATCGACCTGGGGAATAAATCCCTCTCATTGACAAGCCAACAACAATAGAGGTTCAACTACAAGAAGGTGTACACAACCCGTACAATCTGGGGGTGTACCTGGAGTGCCCATCTTGGGTTATTGGCAGGCTGTGCCACTGAACCCAAAATACACTTACTACATAATAGCCTATACCAAGCTGGAAGGTGTAGCAGCTCTACCTAATACATAGACACAAATACAGGGAGGCTGTCAAAATGAGGAGGCAAACAAGTTCCAGTGAAAGAGTAGAACACAACTCCAGAAAAAGAACTAAACAAAATGGAGATAAGCAATCTACTACATGTAGAGTTCAAAACACTGGTTATAAGATGGTCAGCGAATGCGAGGCAAGAGTAGATGACATTAATGAAAACTTCAACAGCATAAAAAAGGTCATGGAAACCATAACAGAGAACCAGTCATAAATGAAGGATACACTAACTGAAATAATAATTTACAGGGAACTAACAGTAGAGTAGATGAAGATGAGAATCAAATCAGTGATTTGGAATATAAAGAAGCAAAAACACTCCATCAGAATAGCAAAAACAAAAACAAAACCTCAAAACAAAAAACGGAGAATAGTGTAAGGAGCCTCTGGAAGAACTGCAAGGGTGTCAGCATTCAAATCATAGATGTACTGGAAGGAGAAGAGAGGATGCAAGAATTTGAAATCCTATTTGAAACAATATTGACAGAAACTTCCTTAACATGGGGGAAATAGACGTAGAAGTCCAGGAAGCACAGAGAGTCTCAAACAAGGTGACTCCAAAGAGGCCCACACCAAGACACATAATTAAATTGCAGAAGGTTAAAGACAAAAAGGGAATCTTAAAAGCAGCAAGAGTAAAGCAGGTAGTTACCTACAAGAGAGCTCTCTTAAGACTGTCAGCTGATTTCTCGACAGAAATTTTGCAGACCAGAAGGGATTGGCATGAAAATTTAAAGTGATGAAAACCAAGGGCCTACAACCAAGATTACTCTATCCAGCAAAGCTATTTAGAATCTGAGGGCATATAAAGAGCTTCTCAGACAAGAAAAGCTAAAGGAGTTCATCAACACCAAACCAGTTTACATGAAATGTTACAGGATCTCTTTAATAAAAAGAAAAAGATAAAAAATATAAACAAAATGACAATAAATACATATATATCAACAATTAAACCTAAAAATATAATCAAGCAGAACAGAAACAGATGCATAGATACAGAATATTTTGACAGTTGCCAGATGAGAGGGGGCTTGGAAGGATGGGTGAAAAAGGTAAAGGGATTAAGAAGTACAAATTGGAACTTCCAGCCAAGATGGAGGCATAGGTAGACACCCTTCACTTCCTTACACAACCATAAGAAGAATCTTCTCAGTTAACCTCAAAACAAAACAAAACAAAACAAAGCAAAATAAAATACAGAACTGCCAGAAAATTGACTGTATGGAAGTCTGACAACTAAAGATTTAAAGAAGAAATATTCATCCAGACAGGTAGGAGGGGCAGAGATGGGGACTTGGGTGTAGAGGATGAATTGTGGTGGCAGTGCACCTGCAGTGGTGTCTGACTGGATGGGCAGCCCCACATTCATGTGTGGCAGATAAAAACCAGGAAGGATACCTGGGGAGTGAGTGATCCCAGCTCTAGGCTAGACAGCACAGCCCAATGTTCTATTGCTGGGAAAATGAAACTACGTAACTTCTGGCTGTGAAAACCAGTGCAGGTTGGCATGCAGAAGACACTGCTAGTCTCTCAGGAGAGCCCACTTAAAGTACCCTCATGGTCCCAGAATGTATGCAAACCTACCCACTCTAGGAAGCACCACTAGGGCAACAACTAGAGGGGCTCAAGTTGCATATGGTGAAGTGACTGGAAATGGGATGAGTGCCGAGCAAGCAACATTGTTTCCTCTTTGACCCTTTCCCTACTATATATAACACCACAAAGCAGTGAAGTGGGCTGCTGTGCCCTGGTGAATACCTAAGGCTTTTCCCCTTAAACATAGTAGGTGTGCTAAGACAGGGAGTCAAAGCAGCTCTACCTAATACACAGAAACAAACACAGGGAGGCTGCCAAATTGAGGAGACAAAGAAATATGGTCCAAATGAAGGAACAGATCCAGAAAAAGAACTAAGTGAAATGGAGATAACCAACCTATCAAATGCAGAGTTTAAAACACTGCATCAGGATCTGCTCAGAGAAATCATTGAGTATGGAAAATGCATAGGGGAAGAAATGAAGGTTACACTAAGTGAAATAAAGAAACCAGAGAGAACCAACAGTGAAGGGAAGGAAGCTGGGGTTCAAGTCAATGATTTGGAACATAAGGAAGGAATAAACAGTCAACCACTACAGAATGAAGAAACAAGAATTCAAAAAAAAAAGAGAGAATAAGAAGACTCTGGGGCATCTCTAAAAGTGCCAAAATCTGAATCATAGGGATGCCAGAAGAAGAAGAGGAAGAACAAGAAATTGAAAACTTATTTGAAAAAACAATGAAAGAACTTCCCTAATTTGGCAAAGGAAATAGACACATAAGTCCAGGAAGCACATAGAGTCCCAAACAAGTTGGATCCAAAGAGGACCACACCAAGACACAACTACAAAACAAGAATCACCCAGAATTGTCAGAAAATTGAGTTGTATGGAAATTCAACAACCAAGGAATTAAAGAAGTCACATTCATCTGGGTAGGAGAGGGGCTTGTGGAGATGCACAGAGATGCAGAATGGGCTGTCCTACTCCCACCTGTGGTGGATAAAAATTGGGAGGGATACCTCTGGAGTGAGGGATCTCAGCCCCATAACAGACCACACAGCCCTGCATTCCAGTGCCAGGAAGATAAGTCCCCATAATTTCTGGCTATAAAAAGCAGCGGGGGTTTTATATATGCAGACTCACTCCCTCTGGTCTGTAGCACCAGGGAAGCAGCTGGGAGGGCATCAGTGGAATATGGGGAGAAACTGAAGTGTCTGACCTCAGGGCAAGTGCCAGGGGACAGCTTCCTCCAGGACAAAAATCCAGAGCACAGGCTGTGTCATTGTCCCCTTTCTGAGCCCCCTTCCACACAGAGCCACAGAGCAGCTATGCCATATCTGAGATTCCATCAAAGTGGTTCACATAGGTTGCCCCACGCTGGTGATTACATAAGACTCTGCCCCATCCAACTTACAGCTGCACTTTTCTACAATTGACCATGCTTCTATGACAGCTTTACCTAATATGTAGAAACAAACACAGGGAGGCTCCAAAATGAGGAGACAAAGAAATATGACTTAAATGAAAGAACAGAGCAAAACCCCAGAAAAAGAACTAAACAAAATGGAGATAAGTAATCTATCAGATGCAGAGTTCAAAACACTGGTTTTTAGGTTGCTCAAGGAACTCATTGGGTACTGCAACAGCATAAAAAGGGCTCAGGCAGAAATAAAGATTACATTAAGGGAAATAAAGAAAAAATTACAGGGAACCAACAGTGGAGTGGTGAAGCCAAGAATCAAATCAATGATTTGGAACATAAGGAAGAAAAAACATTCAATCAGAACAGCAAGAAGAAAAAAGAATCCAAACAAACAAACAAAGATAGGTTAAAAACCTCTGGGACAACTTCAATGTACCAACATTGGAATCATGAAGGTGCTGGAAGGAGAAGAGACAGAGCAAGAAATTGAAAACGTATTTGAAAAAATAATGAAAGAAAACTTTCCTAATTTGGTGAAGGAAATAAACATACAAGTCCAGGAAGCACAGAGAATCCCAAAGAAGTTGGACCCAAAGAGGACCACACCAAGACACATCATAATGAAAATGCCAAAAGTTAAAGAGAATCTTAAAAGCAGCAAGAGAAAAGCAGACAGTTAGCTACAAAAGAGTCCCCATAAAACTATCAGCAGATTCCTCAAAAGACACTTCAGGCTAGAAGTGATTGGCAAGAAGTATTCAAAGTAATGAAAAGCAAGGACCTACAACCTAGATTACTCTGTCGGCAAAGCCATCATTTAGAATAAAAGGGAAGATAAAGTGCTTCCCTGTTGTGAATCCTGGCCAGCAGAATTCGTATGGCCATGACTGAATGCATGAATAAGCTTACATGGAAACACGCAGGACTTAGAGAAGTCCGGGACCACTCGACTTCTCCTTTATCATACGGGAGAGAGCCCCGAGCCTTGGGTCCAGGGGTTTTTATTGATGATCTAGTGTACAGAGCATCAGAATGGTCTTCATTAACTATGCATAGATTGTAGATTCAAGTCAGGTGGTAGATGGTCCAGGAAGGTACATCAAAAGGAGAGATATGCAAATGGAAGGGCAACAGACTTGGGCTGAATTCAAAGGAACTGTAAACACTGGCCAGGAAGAGCCTAGGCATGTATTAGCATAAGTCCTTTTGATCCAGGGAGAGAGAGGTTTCAGCAATAGCAAGGTTTTATTTTAAATCTAAGGAACATTCCAGCCTGATTTCCCCACAGGAAATTCCGCTGTCATACACGTGGGTCCTGCATGTCGACTTTATGTTTCACGAGAGACCATGCTCCCATTAGATGTGAAAATGTAAGAGCTACAATTTCCAAGGTGGATGTATGAATTTCCTTTACTTCCCAGATAAGGGCAGGTTAAAGGAGCTCATCATCACCAAGCCCTTATTATGTGAAATGTTAAAGGGAATTATTTAAGAAACAGATCAAAACTATGAACATTAAAATGACAATAAATTCACAACTGTCAACAATTGAATCTAAAAAGCAAACTAAGCAAACAAGCAGAAGAGAAACAGAATCATAGATATGTTGATCATTTGGAGGGGTTATTAATTGAGGGGAAAGGGGGAGAAAGGGTGAAAATGTGCAGACATTAAGAAGTACAAATGGTAGGTACAGAATAGAAAGGGTGATGTTAAGAAGAGTATAGGAAATGGAGTAGCCAGAGAACTTATATGCATAATCCATGGACATGAACTAATGGGGGGGCTTGTCAGAGGAAAGTGGGGGACCAGGTGGAGTAGGGCAAAGGGGGAAAATTGGGACAAGTGTAATAGCATAATCAAGAAAATATATTAATAAAATATATATGGCACCAAATTATCAATAATAACAAATTATGCAATGCTTTTGTAATAAATCCATATAGCCAATGAACTTACAAAGTTTTGTTGATTTCTGCCGAATCCTATTCATAGTCAACCTATAGTTGCAACTGACAAATGAGTCTAATTGAATGTTAGTTGTTATTTTCCTTTTTATTAACAAGTAAAAAGGACATGAAATAATAAAACCACGTAAGAACTTCAATTGCTGATCAACAACATGAGTGACTTCCTTGCTGAATTAGATGATAGTTGCAATTACTAGGAGAATTTTCTCGAATCAGTTTAACAGCACATTGTAAGTTTAATAGGTATTATTCACATTTTCTCCATGATTTCTGCAAGTTGAGGCAACCAACAAAACAGTTAACTAAGCCCTGATGTGTGGCACTTGCAGATTTCCAGGTTGTAAATACCCTCACTATGATTGATTCCAATTACCAACATGATGTCATGGGTCACAGTTGGGAAGAAATGCACAGTAACACACCATGGTATAATATTCCCACTATACTGACAAAGTCACATGAATAACGTCAAGATCATAGAGAAGAGTAAAATATAAGTAAGTAGGATGTGAAAAAAATGTCTGTTGGTCTTCTAAAGGGTTTTGACCATATGCAAGTTTTCTTTGTGTGCCCAATTTAGATCCTAATTCCTGAGAAAGAGGTCACTTAATTTGTGATTTTTTTCATTAAAATTTTTAAATAACCTACCCATTTAATTTTTTATTTTTATTAAAAAAATTTAATTGTATTTTCCATGATCATTTATCCAACTTATAACCTCTTCCAACATTACCCACCTCCCTCCTACCCACATCAACACATTACTGTCCATATCCAAAGTCCTTTTTCTTTTTTGCTCAATACTTCCACACTTAATCCCCTCCCTTACTTCAGAGCTGTCAGCCTGCTCTATGAGTCTGCCTCCATTTTGCTTGTTAATTCAGTTCATGAGATTCCACATACGAGTGAAATCATACTGTATTTGTCTTCTCTCACTGACTTATTTCACTTAGCATAATGTTCTCCAGGTCCATCCATGCTGTTTCAAAGGGTAAAATTTTCTTCTTTTTTTATGACCAATGTATTCCATTGTATATATTACTTATAGTTGTTTATCCACTTATCTATTGATGGACACTTGGGCTACTTCCAAATCTTGAATATTGTAAGAAATAGGGCTATGAACATAGGGGTGCTTATATTCTTTTGAATTAGTGTTTTGGGTTTCTTTGGATAAATTCTCAGAAATGAAATTGTTGGGTCATAGGCAGTTCCATTTTAATTTTTGTTTTAAAGATTTTATTTATTTATTTTTAGAGAGAGGAGAAAGGAGGGAGAAAGAGCAATGTACTGTCGCCTCTCACATGGCCCTCACTGGGGACCGAGCCTGCAACCCAGGCATGTGCCCTGACTGGGAATCGAACCGCGACCTTTTGGTTCCCAGCCCGCGATCAATCCACTGAGCTACACCAGCCGGGCCCATTTTAATTTTTTGAGGTTATTCCACATTGCTTTCCACAGTGGCTGCACCAATCTGCATTTCTCCAACAGTGCAAAACAGTTTCCCTTTCTTCACGTATTTGAAAGCACTTGTTGTTTGTTGATTTATTGATAACTGTTGTTATCAGTGTGAAGTGATATCTCATTTTTATTTCCAGCTCTCTAATGATTAGTGATGTTGAGCATCTTTTCATATGCTTCTTGGCCATTTTTATGTCTTCTTTGGAGAAGTATCTATTCAGGTCCTTTGCCCATTTTTTTGAAATTGCATTGTTTATTTATTTGATGTTGAGTTTTATAAGTTCTTTATAAATTTTGGATATTAACCCACTATCTGATATATTGGTTGTCCACTCAGTTAGTTGTCTTTTTATTTTGTTGATGTTTTCCTTTGCTGTGCAAAAAGTTTTTAGTTTAATGTAGTCCCATTTAGTTTTTCTTTTCTTTCCATTGCCTGCGGAGGTAAGGCAAAAATAAATAAATAAATATATAAATAAATTGCTATGAGCCATGTTTGAGATTTTACTGCCTATGTCTTCTTCTAAGATTTTTATGGTTTTGGGTCTAACATTTAAGTTTTTAATCCATTTTGACTTTATCCTTGTGTGTGGCATAATAAGGTGGTATAGTTTCATTTTTCTGTACATATCTGTCCAATTTTCCCAGCACCATTTATTGAACAAACTATCTTTAGCCCATTGTATGTGCTTGCTTCTTCTGTCAATTATTAATTTACTCTAAGGGCATGGGTTGGTTTTCTAGCCTCTCTATTCTGTTCCATTGATCTCTATGTGTATTTTTATGCCAGTACCATGCTGTTTTGATTGCTATGGCCTTATAGTATAGCTCGCTATTAGGTAGCGTGATTCCTCCAACTTTGTTCAGTTTCTCAAGATTGCTGTTTCTATTGGGGGGCTTTTGTGGTTCCATATAAATTTTTGAAATATTGGTTCTAGTTCTGTGAAATACATCCTTAGTATCTTGATAGGACTTGTGCTGAATCTATAGATTGCTTTTGGAAGTATGGACATCTTGATGATGTTTATTCTTCCTGTCCATGAATACAATATATGCTTCCACTTATTTGTATTATTTTCAATTTCTTTTTTCAGTGTCCTGTAATTTTCAGAGTACAGGTCTTTTACATCCTTTGTTAGATTGATTCCTAAGTATTATTTTGGAAGCAATTGTGAATGGAATTGTTTTCTTAATTTCTCTTTCTGATAGTTCATTATTGGCATATAAAAATGCACCTGATTTCTGGATATTAATTTTGTATCCTGCTACTTTACTGAATTCATTTATCACTTCTAATAGTTTCTTGGTTTTCTATGTACTGTGTCATGTCATCTGCAAATAAAGACAGTTTTACTTCTTCCTTTCAAATTTGGATGCATTTTATGTTGTGCCAAAGTTTTCTTAAACTTTCCTCAAATTTAAATTTTTTTTTCTTTTTGCAGTTCTGCTTGGGTTAGTTTTTCTACAGTGTATTCAAAACTGGTGAATCAATCCTCTGTTTTATCTAACCTACTATTTATTTCTTCCAGTGTATTATTGATTGCAGATATTGCTTCTGTTTATTTATTTATTTATGGTTTTTCAATTGCAGTTGTCCACATTTTCCACCCATTACTCTCCCCTGCCCAACCCATTCCCCACCTCCCACACTCAATCCTCCCCCACCCCTTTTCTTTGTCCATGGGTCCTTTATACATGTTCCTTAACTTGATCCTTTCCCTACTTTCCCCTGTTATCACCCTCTCTGACCCCTCTGGTCACTGTCAGTTTGTTCTTTATTTCCATGTCTCTGGTTCTATTTTGCTGGCTTGTTTGTTTTGTTAATTCTGTTCCACTTATAGGTGAGATCATATGGTATTTTTATTTCATGGTGTGGCTTACTTCATTTAGGATACTACTCTACAGTTCCATCCATGCTGTTGCAAAGGGTAGGAGTTCCTTCTTTCTTTCTCCTGTGGAGTGTTCCATTGTGTAAATATACCACAGTTTTTTTGATCCACTTATTTACTTATGAGCACATAAGCCGTTTCCAGCATTTGGCTATTGTAAATTGCACTGCTGTGAACACTGGTGTGCATAGGTTCTTTTGAATTGGTGTTTCAGGATTCTTAGGGTATAATCCCAGCAGTGGAATTGCTGGGTCAAAAGGCAGTTCCATTTTTAGGTTTTTGAAGAAATTCCATACTGTTCTTCACAGTGGCTGTACCAGTCTACAATTCTACAAACAGTGTACTAGGTTTCTCTTTTCTCCACAACCTCACCAGCACTTGTTGTTTGCTGATTTGTTTATGATGGCCATTCTAACCAGTGTGAAGTGGTATCTCATTGTGGTTTTAATTTGCATCTCTCTGATGACTAGTGATGCTGATCATTTCATATGTCTCTGGGCCCTCTGTATGTCCTTCTTGGAGAAGAGTCTGTTCAGGTCCTTTGCCCATTTTTGAACTGGATTGTCTGTCTTCCTGGTATGAAGTCATGTGAGTTCTTTATATATTTTAGAGATCAAATCCTTGTCCAAGGTATCATTGGCAAATATATTTTCCCATATGATCAGTTCCCTTTTCATTTTGCTGATGTTTTCTTTAGTCATGCAGAAGGCTTTTAATTTGTTGTAGTCCCATTTGTTTATTCTTTCCTTTTATCTATTGCTCTAGGGGACATATTGTTGAAAAGATTGCTGTGTGGAATATCTGAAATTTTCCTGCCTGTGTTCTCCTCTAGGACTTTTATGTTGTCACGACTTATATATCAGCCTTCTATCTTGAGTTTATTTTTGTGTATGGTTTAAGTTTGTGGTTGAATGTCATGTTTTTGCTTGTAGTTGTCCAGATCTCTCAACACTATTTGTTGAAGGGCTATTTTTATTCCATTTTATGTTCTTGTCCCCTTTGTGAAATATTAACTGACTGTATTGACATGTGTTTATTTCTGAACTCTCTATTCTGTTCCATTGATCTATGTGTTTGTTCTTATGCTAGTGGCCTGATTACAGTGGCCTTGTAATATAGTTTGATATCAGGTGTCAAACGATATTACATACTGTTCTGATTACAGTGGCCTTGTAATATAGTTTGATATCAGGTATCGTGATCCCTCCTACTTTGTTCTTCTTTCTCAAAACTGCTGTGGCTATTCAGGGTTGTTTATATTTCCATAAAATTTTTTGAGGTATTTTTTCTGTATCTATGAAATATGTCATTGGTATTTGAATAGGGATTGCACTGAATCTATAAATTGCTTTGGGTTGTATGGACATTTTGATGATGTTAATTCTTCCAATCCATGAACACAGTATATGTTTCCATTTATTTGTGTCTTCCTTAATTTCTTTCTTCAGTATCGTTTAGGTTTCTGAATAGAGGTCTTTCACCTCCTTGGTTAGGTTTATTCCTAGGTACTTTATATTTCTTGTTTTTATAGCAAATGGGTTTTTTTTCCCTCATTGCTGTTCCTGATATTTCCTTGTTAGTGTACCAAAATGCCTTCAATTTCTGAATATTGACTTTGTATCCTTCTATTTTGCAAAATTCACTTATTAGGTCAAGTAGTTTTTCAGTGGAATCTTTAGGGTTTTCTTTGTACATTATCATGTCATCTGCAAACAATGACAGTTTTATTTCTGCCTTTCCAATTTGGATGCCTTTTATTTCTTTTTCTTGTCTGATCACTGTGGCTACACCTTCCAATACTATATTGAATAGAAGTTGTGAAAGCGGACATCCTTATCTTGTTCCTGACCTTAGTGGGAAAGCTTTTAGTTTTTGCCCATTGAGTATGAAGTTAGCTGTAGATTTCTTGTATATGGCCTTTATTATGTTGAGGTACACTCTCTCTACTCCCACTTTGCTTACTGTTTTTTATCATAAATGAGTGCTGTACCTTATCAAATGCTTTCCCCACATCTGTTGATATGCTCATGTGATTTTTGTCTTTCCTTTTGTTTATGTGATGTATTACATTTATTGATTTACAAATATTGTATTATTCTTGTATCCTTGGGATGAATCCCACTTGATCATGGTGTATGATCTTTTTAATGTATTGCTGGATGCAGTTTGCATTCTGTATTTCTGACTGGTATTTCTTTATGCTTTCTATGTCTGTTTTCATGTTGTTGAGCATCCTATAAGGACTATAAGTCATTACTTTAAACTCTATATCTCATATTTTGCTTGCCTCTATTTCACTTAGTTCTTCTTCTGGAGAATTCTGTTGTTTTTCATGTGGGGCCTTTGTATTTCCATTTTGGCTGCCTCTTGTATTTGTTTCTATTTATTAGATGAATCTGCAAAATTTTTGGTGCAGGCCTATGTCAGACACAGTCTTTGGCCATGGGTAACCTGTTTGGAGCTATCATTGATCCACAGCTGGGCCTGGGTGTGTGCAGAAAGAACAAGCTGTGAACCAAGGCCAGCTTTTTACCAGCATTGGGCCCGGTGGAAGGTCGGCTAAAGTCTCAGATCTCCCAGATATCCACCTTTGTCTGCAGGCTTTCTGTTATTTTTAATCTATGAAATTGCCACCAGCTGTATTCCTCACCAGCCCAGTCTAAGCTCCATAGGGGTACAATAGGGATTCCTGTGAGTGGGGCTATTGCTTACCCCCAGGCTGATGTCACATGGATCGGAGTGCTCTGTCTGAGAAAGATGGCATCTGCAGTATTCGGAATGACTTTGTACAGGGATCTTTGAGTCTGACCCTTTCAACTCTCTTCTCAGAACCACCAACCCCATACTTTTCATGTGGCTCTAGTCCACTTTACCCCCTCTCTGCTGCAGACCAGGGTAAGTGGCTACAACTGAAATTTATATGTTGTTCCTTTAAGAGGCTCCCTGCATCTCTAGCTACCTCTCCCTGGTGGACAGAAGCCCCACGGCTTTTCACAGCCAGATGTTATTTGAATTCCTTTCCAAGTTCTGGTGCTCTAGGTTGGGGAGCATAGTTTGGGGTTTAGACCCCATAGTTCTCAGGGGGAACCCTTCAGCCACTGAAATATCACTCCAGAACTTCAGCTGCCACCTATAGGAGCCCAGTCTGCTCTCTTGTACATCTGCATTTCCTGCCTGTCTCATTGTGGTCATGTGATTTCTCCCATAAGTCCTTAGTTATAAGGCTTCTCTCCAGCTAGTGTTCAGATGGTTATTCAGGATAATTTTTTTTTTTAAGATTTATTTATTTATTTATTTTCAGAGAGAGGAGAACGGAGGGAGAAAGAGCAATGTATGGTTGCCTCTCACCTGGCCCTCACTGGGGACCTGGCCTGCAACCCAGGCATGTGCTCCGACTGGGAATCGAACTGGGACCCTCTGGTTCCCAGCCCACGCTCAATCCACTGAGCTATGCCAGCCAGGCTCAGGATAATTTTTTAATAATTTAGTTCTAATTCCAGTTTGATCCTGGGAGGAGTTTACTGTGGCCCACTTTCTCTGTCACCATCTTGGATTAGTCTCTACCTTACTATTTTAGTCTACTTTAAATCTATTTTAATTGATTTCTATACAAGGTATATCATGATGATTGCTCAGATGCATACCATAGGGAGCCCCCAAAACATAATAGCAATGGGTAAATTATCAGCTTTGGTATGACCCCTTTAAGCCCAGTTTTACTGCTACCATCTGGCATTTGGTTGTGGATGTTTTGTTTATGTTTTTATACAGTGTCCAAAGTACTTTGAACTTCATATCATTTAATTTTGTTTGTTGTGTAATTGATACTAAATATTTGAGATATAAATGAAAAAATACATCATATACATAAAATGGTTTCATTTGAAAGATAAATAAGCCAAAGCCCTGGCCAGGTGACTCAGTTGGTTGGAGCCTCATCTGTACACCAAAGGGTTGGGAGTTCAATTTGTGGTCAGAGCACATACTTAGGTTGCAGGTTTGAGTCCTTATTGGGGCACATATTAGAGGTAACTGATCAATATTTCTCTCTCACATCGATGTTTCTCTCTCCCTTCTTCTCTCTCTAAAATTAACATATCCTCAGGTGAAGATTAAAAAATAATAAAGAAGCTGAAGTACAGATGAAGACAAATGTATTTTCTGGAATGAAAATATTTAGGTTCATATTCCATTTCTGAAATTATGTGATCCTTGGAAAATCCCTGTCTTTTTTAGTCTCTGTTTCTCATGTGTAAAATGGGGATCTTATACTTCTTGAGGGTTATTGGTAGAATTGAATGAAATCATCTATGAAAAAATGTTTTGACCTGTAAGGTTCCCTACAAACATAAAGTCAGGATTGTGGTATTCTAATATATTGTCAATTGTAAGTTCATCAATTTAATAACATACTGGAAAAGAATAGTTCAGTGGTTTTTCTACTGTTTTCACACAGCCTCAGTTCTAGAGACTCTAAGTCTATTTAATAGTAGTTCTGGAAGATGGCAGTAGAATAGGTGGAAGCTACACTCACCTCCTCTCATGACCATACTGGAATTACAACTAAATTATAGAACAATTGTTATGAATAACCAACTAAAGAATAGCTCAAGAAAAGTCTTATAACCAAGAATTTACAAAAGTAATCACATCAAGACTGGTAGGAAGGGCAGAGACATGAAAGGGCTGGCTGTACTCCTAGGAGTATTGGCTGAGGTTTCAGAAGTATATCTCAGCTGTGGGGAATTCCCCCTGAGAAGTGTGGGGTCTAAACAACGAGTCAGGCTCCCAGGCCTGAGCACCAAAGCTGGGCAGAAACATTCACATAACATCTGTCTGTGAAAAGCAACAAGGTTTCTGTCCACCAGGGAGAGGAGAGAGCCTGCTAGAGACACAGGTACCTTCTTAAATGGCCAATGCACAAAATTTTGTTTGCTGCAATTCACCCTGGGCTCTTGCAGAGGGAGGATGAAGTGGTCTAGAGTCATGTGAGGAGAGTCTGCTGTTTGTGTTTCTAGTAGGGAGCTGACGGGATAGCCACCAAGATCTTGTGCTGAGTCATTCTACCATATTGCAGACACCATCTTTCTTGGGTGAGGCACTCCTCTCTGTGTAGCATCAGTTCAGGGGAAAGTAATAGCCCTACTCTGGGCTCCCTCTTGCCCACTCTTGTGAAGCTTTTGCCCTGCTGAAGAATGTAGGTAGAGGCTCTTTCAGTGACTACGCCTAATTGGCAGCTGTCAGGTGGAGGCAGATCTTATGGTTCCTTGGGACTTTTGATGACCTGACCCTAGTGCCGATGCTTGTAAAAACTGACTTTGGTATGCAGCTTGGTCATTCCCACAGGTCCAGCAGAGGCAAACTGTGGATTGCTTGTATCTCCAAACATGCTGCTGATAACCAGTCACTGGCACCATCTTACATTGGCATGCACCAGAGTACCTCCCAAGAAGTCCAGAATCAACACACTCAGAATCCAGCTTCAGACAACATTAGAGAATTATCCAATACAAGCAGCATATCCAAAGGGAGATTATAGCAGGCGTCAAACCTTGCTGAGGCAAATTCTACCTCCTGTAATCAGCACTGGCACAGCAGCTTGCACATCATACTTGGAGTTGAGCCTCACAGTCAGCTGATGGTTGATCCCATGCATGAATGGGCCAATAGAAATCAAGACTCAATTGCAGCAGATGGTCCCATATAACCCCCACAAGGGACAGTCATGGAGCACCCAGTTCAGGTGATTAAGTACACTGCTATCCCATCAAGAGTGGGAGTCGTATTAGATCTATCTACTACATAGAAGCAAACACAAAGAGGCAGCCAAAATGAAGAGACAAAGAAATAGCCCTTAAACAAAAGAACAGGAGAAATCTCCAGAAAAAGAACTAAATAAAATTGAGGCAAGCAATTTAACAGCTATAAAGTTCAAAGTAATGGCTATAAGCATGGACAAAGACATGAAAAAGGACGTAGAAACAAAAAAGGACCAATCAGAAACAATGAATACAATATCTGAAATGAAGAATACTATATCTGAAACGAAGAATACAAAACTTGAAGGAATAAACAGTAGTTTGGATGAAGCAGAGGATCTAATCAGCAATTTGGAAGGCAAAGTGGGAAAAAAACGCCCAATCAGAGCATCAAAAGGAAAAGTG
The DNA here is from genome assembly GCA_004026765.1 of Micronycteris hirsuta. NCBI lineage: Eukaryota > Metazoa > Chordata > Mammalia > Chiroptera > Phyllostomidae > Micronycteris > Micronycteris hirsuta. Next base: position 24,680 of record PVJI01019083.1, read on the forward strand.
AGTTTTAAAAAATGACGATAGTTTAAGGGACCTTTGGGACAACATTAAGTGTAACAACATCCACATCATAGGGGTACTAGAAGGAGAAGAGAGAGAAAGAGCAAGGGATGAGAACTTATTTTAAGAAATAATGACTGAAAACTTCCCTAATGTGGTGAAGAAAAAAGATATACAAGTCCAGAAAGAACAGAGAGAGTCCCAAAAACAATGGACCCGAAGAGCCTGCACCAAGACATATCTTAATTAAAATGGCAAAGGTCAAAGACAAAGATTAAATCTTAAAAGCTGTAAGAGAAAGACAGTTAGTTACCTATGTGGGAGCTCCCATAAGACTATCAGCTAATTTCTCAAGAGAAACATTTCAGGCCAGAAAGGACTGGCATGAAATATTCAAAATGATGAAAGCAAGGAACACTTTACCCAGCAAGGTTATTACTTAAAATTGAAGGAGAAATAGCTTCCCAAACAAGAAAATGCTAAAATAGTTTGCTACCACAAAACCAATATTACAAGAAGTGTTAAAGGGTCTGCTTTAAGAAGAAGTAGGAGTTGGGGGAGAGGGAAAGGGAGGAGGAGGAGACAACAGAGGAGCATAGTTAGAAGAATAAAATGGTAATAAATATGTACCTATCAATAATCACTTTAAATGTAAGTGGCTTAAATACTCCGATCAAGGCACAGGGTAGATGAATGGATATGAAAACAAGACCTATATATATGCAGTCTACAAGATACCCACTTCAGGATGAGAGACACACATGTGCTAAAAGTAAAGGGATAGAAAAAGATATTTCACGTGAGTGGAAATAAAACAAGCTAGGGTAATGATACTTATATCCAAAAAGGAGACTTTAAAACCAAGGCTATACATCAGAGAGATGCAAATTAATACCACAATGAGATACCACCTCATACCAGTCAGAATGGCCATCATAAGCAAAGCAACAGATAATTGTTGGAGGGGATGTGGAGAAAAGGGAACCCTATTGCACTGTTGGTGGGAATGAAGACTGGTGCAGCCACTGTGGAAAACAGTATGGAATTTCCTCAGAAAACTAAAAATGGAACTGCCTTTTGACCCAGCAATTCCACTACTGGGATTATACCCCAAGAGCCCTGAAACACCAGTTCAAAAGAACCTGTGCACTCCAATGTTCATAGCAGCACAATTCACAATAGCCAAGTGCTGGAAACAACCTAAGTGCCCAACTACAAATGAGTGGATCAAGAAACTATGGTATATTTACACACTGGAATTCTATGCAGCAGAGAGAAAGAAGGAGCTTATACCCTTTGCAACAGCATGAATGGAACTGGAGAGCATTATGCTAAGTGAAACAAGCCAGGCAGTGAGGGACAAATACCATATGATCTCACCTTTAACTGGAACATAATCAACAAAAAAAAAAGCAAGAAAAACATAACCAGAGACATTGAAATTAAGAACAATCTAACAGTAGCCAGAGGGGAGCGGGGAGGGGACAAGGGGGAGAAGGGTTTTCAGGATCCACCATAGAGGACACATGGACAGAACCGAGGGGGAGGATGGAGGCAGGGGAGGGAGGTGGAGTTGGAGGGAGTGGGGGGAGGGGAGGGGAGAGGATGCAGACAACTGTAGTTGAAAAACAATAAAGTAATAAAAAAATAGAAATAACCTCAAAAAAATTAATACCAAGGCTACAGTAAGAGACAAAGGACACTATAGTGATAAAGGGGGTGATCCAATGAAAGAATATAACTATTGTAAATATTTATGCACCCAACATAGGAACACCTAAATATGTAAAGCAAATCTTGATAGACATAAATGGAGAGATTGACAGTAATTTAGTTAGTAATGCAGTAGGGGATTTTAACACCACCAATGACATCAATGTATAGGTCTTCCAGACATAAAATCAACAAAGAAATGGTGGAGTTTAATGATACACTAGATAAGATGGATTTAATTGATATTTTCAGAGCATTTCAACCCAAAGCGGCAGAATATGCATTTTTTTCTAGTGTACATGAAACATTTTCTTTTTTTTTTTTAAGATTTTATTTATTTTTAGAGAGAGAGGAAGGGAGGGAGAAAGAGAGGGAGAGAAACAGCAATGTATGATTGCCTCTCACATGGCCCTCACTGCGGACCTGGCCTGCAACCCAGGCATGTGCCCTGACTGGGAATTGAACCCGGACCCTATGGGCCCGCGCTCAATCCACTGAGCTACACCTGCCAGGGCGGAAACATTTTATAGAATAGATCACATGTTAGAACACAAAACAAGTCTCAATAAATTTAAAAAGATTGAAATCATATCAGACATTTTCTCTGACCATAATGGTATGAAACTAGTATGTAATCACAAAAAAAAAAAAAACAAAACCTGAAGAACACCCAAGACATGGAGGCTAAATAACATGTTACTAAACAATGAATGGTTAAAAATGGGATTGGGAAAAAAAGATAACTTGAACAAATGAAAAAGAGAACAAAACAACTGAAAACTTACGGGACACAATGAAAACAACCCTAAAGAGGGAAATTCATAGCTTTTCAGGCTTATCTCAAGAGAAAGAAAAATCTCAAACAATTTAACTTTACACTTATGGAACTTGAAGAAGAGCAACAAACAAAGCCAAGATGAGTAAAAGGAAGGAAATAATAAAGATCAGAGCAGAAATAAGTGAAACAGAGTCTGAAATAATAATAGTGAAAAGATCAATGAAACCAAGAGCTGGTTCTTTGAAGATAAACAAGATTGAAAAACCTTTAACAAGACTCATCAAGAAAGAAAGAAAGAGAGAGGACCTAAATGAATAAAATCAGAAATGAAAGAGAAGTAACAACTGACACCAAGGAAATGCAAAAAATTGTAAGAAAGCATTACAAACAACTATATGCTAACTAATTGGACAATCTGGACAAAATGGATAAATTTCTAGAAACATAGAATCTCCCAAAACGGAATCTTGGAGAATTGAAACAACAACAACAACAACAACAACAATAATAATAAAACAAATGTTCTGGACTAGTGGGATTCCCAGGTGTATTTTATCAAAGGTATTTTACTATCCTTCTCAAACTATTCCAAAAATTTCAAGAGGAGGGAACACTCCCAAACTTATTTTACGAGGCCAGCATTATCCTAATTCAAAAACATAAAAGACACTGCAAAGAAGTAAAATGGGAGGCCAACATCACTAATGAACATAGATGTTCCTTGACCAGGAATCAAATCCCGTGACCTTTTTTTGTACAGGATGATGCTCCAACCAACTGAGCCACTTGACCGGGACAATATCCAAAATTTATAAAGACCTTATAAAACTCAAACACTAAAAAAACCAAAACAAAACCACAAACAATCCAATTTAAAATGGGCAAAATACCTGAATACCTCAAAGAGGGAAATCTGATGGCCAACTGACAGGTGAAAAGATACTCAACATCACTAATCACCAGAGTAATGCAAATTGAAACCACAATGAGATATTGCCTCAAACCTATCAGACTGGCTATCATCAATAAATCAATGAAGAACAAGTTTTGGTAAGGATGTGGAGAAAGGGAACCTTTGTGCACTGTTGGTGGGAATGCAGATTGATGCAACCATTGTGGAAAACTGTATTGAGTTTTCTCAGAAAATAAAAAATGGAACTGTTTTATGACCCAGCAATTCCACTTCTTGAAATGTATTTGGGGAAACCCAAAACACTAAGTCAAAAGAACATATGCAACCTATGTTTATAGTGTTATTTACAGTAGCCAAGATTTGGAAGCAGCTTAAGTGTCCCTCAGTAGATGAGTGGATAAAAAAGGTCTGGTACATTTACATAATGGAATACTACTTGGCCATAAAAATGAAGGAAATGTTACCTTTTGTGATATGATAACATGGATGGACCTGGAGAGCATTATGCTAAGTGAAATAAGCCAGCTAGAGAAAGATAACTACCATATGATTTACTCATATGTGTAATCTAATGAACAAAATGCAATAACAAGCAAAATAGTGACAGACCCATGTTTTGAGGGGAGGTTGACAGCTGTTGGTGGACTGGGGGGAGGCCAGGTAGTAAAAGGGAAGAAAAAGAGAAGTCCTGACTCATGTGGTTTAGTTGTTTGGGCATCATCCCCCAAAGTGAAGTGTACCAGTTCAATTCCCAGTCAGGATATATGCTTGGGTTATGGGTTCGTTAATGGTCGGGGTGCGTACAAGAGGCAACTTATTGATGTTTCTATCACTTTGATATATCTCTCCTTCTCTTTTTCCTTCTCTTTTCCTCTCTCTGAAAGTAAGTAAGTAAAATATTTAAAAGAAAAAAAAAGAAAAAGCTTACGTACATGGACATAAGTTTATGTTACAGTGTGGTGATTATCACAGGGAGGGGAGTTGGAAGGAGATAGAGGAGGGTATAGGTGAGATAAATGGTGATGGTTAGATAATTGTGTTGTGGTGGTAAACAACAATACAGTGTACAGATGATGTGTTGTTGGACTGTGTACCTGAAACCTGTATAATTTCCTTAACAGTATCACCCCAATAAATTCAATGAAAAGGAAAAAATAGGTCTGTATCACATTACTAATATTTATCAAAAATGCAATTTTGCAGAACTATTGTTCTCATGAGTCCAACAATTAAAGGTCATTTTATGCTGGTAATATATTGTAGAAGTCCTTTGAATGAATGTTTCTTTTCTTCTCCCTTCCCACAAGTTGAAACTTAGTCAGGTTTGTAAACTAGGAAAAAAGAGTTACATAGTAGGTCACCCACACAGTTTCATTCTTTTTGCTTTAACCTGCTATTTTCCAGTAATGGGATAAAAGTTTTGGTGACCACTTTATTTACTTCCCTTATCTCTTCTTAAAAGAATATAAATTTGATTAGTATGACATTTAAATTTTATGTGTATGAAAGTAAGTTACTTATTTTCCTGTAACATTTTTATTTTATTTTTAACTATATTTTATTGATTATGCTGTTACAGTTGTCCCACTTTCCCCCCCTTCTTGCCCCCCACCCCCTTACCCCCCTTTACCCACCCTTTAGTTTTGTCCATAGGTCATACACATAAGTCCTTCTGCTTCTGCATTTCCTATACTATTCTTAACCTCCCCCTGTCTGTTGTCTACCTACCATTTATGCTACCTGTTCTGTGCCGCATTCCCACCCTCTCCCCCAACCACTCCCCTGTTGATGTTCCTCCATACCTTATATAACTCCCTTTAACATTTCATACAATAAAGGCTGGGTGGTGATGAACTTCTTGAACTTGACCTTATCTGAGAAGTACTGTATCTTCCCTTCCATTCTAAATGAAAACTTTGCTGGATAAAGTATTCTTGGATGTAGGTCCTTGCCTTTCATGACTTGGAATACTTCTCTCCAGCCCCTTCTTGCCTGCAAGGTCTCTTTTGAGAAATCAGCTGACAGTCTTATGGGAATTCCTTTGTAAGTAATTGTCTTCTTTTCTCTTGCTGCTCCTAGGATCCTTTCCTTATTTTTTTTTTAATAATTACTTTATTGTTGTTCAATTACAGTTATTTGCATCCTCTCCCTTCCCCTCCTCCCTCCCCCCCCATCCCACCCCCCTCCCTAGCCTCCCTCCTCCCCCTTGGTTCTGTCCATGTGCCCTCCATTGTGATTCCTCAAAACCCTTCTCCCCTTTGCCCCCCTCCCCGGCTATTGTTAGACTGTTCTTAATTTCAATGTCTCTAGTTATGTTCTGCTTGCTTTCTGTTTGGTTGGTTATGATCCAGTCAAAGGTGAGATCATATGGTATCTGTCCCTCACCGCCTGGCTTACTTCACTTAGCATAATGCTCTCCAGTTCCATCCATGCTGTTGCAAAGGGTATAAGCTCCTTCCTTTCTGCTGCGTAGAATTCCATTGTGTAGATGTACCATGGTTTCTTGACCCATTCATTTGTAGATGGGCACTTAGGTTGTTTCCAGCACTTGGCTATTGTGAATTGTGCTGCTATGAACATTGGAGTGCATAGGTTTTTTGAATTGGTTTTTCAGGATTCTTAGGGTATAATCCCAGTAGTGGAATTGCTGGGTCGAAAGGCAGTTCCATTTTCATTTTTTTGAGGAAGTTCAATACTGTTTTCCACAATGGCTGCACCAGTCTGCATTCCCATGAACAATGCAGTAGGGTTCCCTTTTCTCCACATCCCCTCCAACAGTTACCTGTTGCTTTGTTGATGATGGCCATTCTGACTGGTGTGAGGTGGTACCTCATTGTAGTTTTAATTTGCATCTCTCTGATGGCTAATGATATTGAGCATCTTTTCATATGACTCTGGGTCCTCTGTATGTCATTTTCCGAGAAGTGTCTGTTCATGTCTTTTGCCCAATTTTTAGTTGGGTTTTTTGTCTTCCTGGGGTGGAGTCGTATGAGTTCTCCATTTTGGAGATCAGACCCTTGTCTGAGGTATCATTGGCAAATATGTTTTCCCATACGGTTGGTTCTCTTTTTATTTTAATACTATTTTCTTTAGCCCCACAGAAGCTCTTTATTTTAATAAGGTCCCATTTGTTTATTCTTTCCTTTATGTCCCTAGCTCTAGGGGACATATCATTGAAGATGTTGCTGCGTGGAATATCTGAGATTTTCCTACCAATGTTTTTCTCTAGAATTTTTATGGTGTCTCGACTTACATTTAAGTCTTTTATCCTCCTTGAATTTATTTTTGTGTATGGTGTAAGTTGGTGCTCGAGTTTCATTTTTTTGAATGTGGCCATCCAGATTTCCCAACACCATTTGTTGAAGAGGCTATTTTTATTCCATTTTATGCTTCTGCCCCCTTTGTTGAAGATTAATTGCCCGTAGAGACTTGGGTTTATTTCTGGGCTCTCTATTCTGTTCCATTAGTCTATCTGTCTGTTTTTATGCCAGTACCAAGCTGTTTTGATTACAGTAGCCTTGTAATATAGTTTGATATCAGGAATAGTGATCCCTCCTGCTTTGCTCTTCTTTCTCAAAATTGCAACTGATATTTGGGGTTGTTTATGGTTCCATATAAATTTTTGAAGTGTTTGTTCTATATCCATGAAATATGTCATTGGAACTTTGATAGGGATTGCATTGAATCTATATATTGCTTTGGGGAGTATGGACATTTTGATGATGTTGATTCTTCCAATCCATGAGCATGGTATATGTTTCCATTTGTTTGTGTCTTCCATGATTTCTCTCTTCAGTGCT
>PVJI01019084.1:0-31856 GCA_004026765.1 Micronycteris hirsuta
CCTCCCAGCGTTTGCCCAGGCTGCTTTTGCCACCCAGAAGGCCACCTCCTCCTTTTCCCTAAATCAAAATTCCACCATTCTTTTCAATGCAGTCTCACCAGGAGATCTTCCTTGACACCCACCCCCAAGCTTCGGGGCCAGCCCCCGCCTCTCCCTGTCACGGCCCTGCTCCACGGGCCTCCCGCAACCTTGGGGCTTCCCTTTCCCCATCACTGGGAGCTACAGACCATCTCATTCCCTCGCCTAGGTGGGGGCAGGGGCATTAAGGCGGGGTCCACGGGTGAGTCAGTCCTGGGACTCCCACAGCACCCACTGGAGAACCTTCTGCCTCCAAAACGTAGGTGATGGAGTCGCCCGTCGTGAGTGAGGGAATGAACAGATGGCTGCCAGGACATCAGACCCAGAGCAACACCACACTCATTGAGTCTAAGGTGAGACCAGACAGGCTTCCCTCGCTTTGTCCTGGGTTCTGCCCCAACCAGCAGGCAGGTCGGCAATAGGGCCCTCTGGAGAAAACTAAGGCTTCCAGGAGGGGAATGGATACCCTTCTCAAAAGGAGGCCTGGCTGGTGTGGCTCAGTGGATTGAGTGCCAGCCTTTGGACCAAGAGGTCACCAGTTCAATTCCCACCCAGGGCACACGCCTGGGTAGGTGCTGTGCCAGGCACTGGGGATGCACAGTGAGTGAGCTCAGCGGCCAGCCCCTGTCCTCTGGAGTTCCATGTCTGTTGAATAAATGAGTGAAGACTTGCCACTGGCCTTCCAGGTACCTCGCTGCAACCCCACCTTTCCTCCACTACGTTCTTCCAGCTGTAAAACCGGCAGAGTAAGCCTGATTTCACTTGCTATTGTGAGGTTCAGATGATGAGTCCTCAGAATTTTCCAAGTCTGGCCAATCGTCAGAATTCCCAGGGTGCTCAGTGAAAACACAGCTTCCCGGGCCTCCCCCAGAGCTGCTGCATCGGGGTCCCCATGGGAGAGGCCGGGAACCTGGGTGTCTCACAAAGCCCCTGAGCCATTCAGGTCCTTGGGGAAAGCTTCTAGCAGGAGTCCCACACCCCACCCTCACTGGCCTGTCTCCCACGCCCCATCTGCCAGCCCCAGCCACTGTCCACTCCCCCGTGGGGATGCTTCTCAGCGTTGACCTGATCCAGTCACAGCTGCAATGAACCCTCCCCTTGTCTTCAGGACAGAGCCTCTGCCCCGGGGACCTGGCCCAGGGCCGCCTGGCCTCTCTCCCACTTCTCTCCAGCCTTTCAGCCATATTGAATTTCATTCAAAGCTCCAGTCCTCTCACCTCCAGACCTTCCCCCACACTGCTCCGGGGCTCAGAACACTCCGCACTCCTGGGGCCACAGCACCCTGGGGCTTGGCTGCTCTGACCCACCGCACCTCCCCACCCGCTGACCAGGCCTCCTGCCCTCCCCACCCTGCCGGGTCACCCCACCGCCTGCCCGCCCATCCGGTCAGTCGTGGGTGAAAAAACGGGGTTCTATGGAAAGTAACAGGAGGAGCTGAGCACAGATTCCTAACAGGGCAGGTCCGGGTGGGTAGTCACCAGGCAGGCCCCTAACTTCTTATCTCAGCCTCAGGCAAGCCCTGCCATTTTTTCTGTTTCTAGATTAGCTCACTTTTCACCTGCCTCTTTCCAGACCCTCCTTCTGAAGGTGGCCACCCTGCCAGAGGCTCCTTCTCAGATGCAACCAGCCTCCAGAGAGCACAGAACCCTAACTGTCCTGTACTCCGCGCAGCCTCCCTTCCGTTCCCTCCTTCATCTCAAATGCTTACAAGAACAACAAAACTGTTTTCCTCCGGAGCGTTTGAGATCTTGCTCCCCGCCTGTGCTGTCAGTTTGGCTCAGATCAACCCTCATAACAACGCTCTACAGGTTTGGACGTGCCTTATGTCAATGTGGCACCCCCGAGGGGCTGCTGTCTTCCCTCCCAGCCCGGAGGAGGGGACCACTGTGGCAGGGTCACGATCCCCAGGCCCGGCAGCTGGGAGGGACTCAGCAGTACTTCTTTTCCTCCCTTTTCCTTCTGTGTTCAAACAGAGCGCCCTGATGGAGTCAGGGCCTCTCAGAGGGTCTGGAAGCCAGAGCAAGACTGAGGGGGAGGGGGTTGTTCCCGGTGCCCCCAGGGAGTCCCCTCCCAGAGCCCTGGGTGCGCACCGAGTGTCCTGTCAGTGCGTCCCTGGTCAGCTGTCCTACCTGCTCGGCGGCCCAGCTCCATGGACTCTCGTTCCAAGCTTAACCCTGTCAACAAAGAAACAAACTGTCGTCTCAGGTGTCACAGAGGCTTCGTGAATGGGGACAAGCTGGGAGCTGAAGCGGGAGGCCTGTGGCCATCTGCCCAGACCCTGACCCAGGCCCCTCTGCGCTTCTCCCCCAGCGCTCTCTGGCCCTCAAGGAGCCCCCTGCCCCATCCACCCGTCACCCCTGGCACTGGGCCTGCCTCCTGCAGCCCCGCAGGCTCTGCCCTTTCTTGAAAACCCTGGTCACTCCCACCACCCGTGAGTGAGTGCCTCAAAGTCCTTTGAGGTTGCAGGTTCAATTCCCGGTCAGGGCACATAACTAGGTTGCGGGGTTGATCCTCAATCAGGGCACATTTGGGAGGCAACCAATCGATGTTTCTCTCTCACATCTCTCTCTCTCTCTCCCTCTCTCTCTCCCTCCCCTGAAATCAATAAATGTGTCCTGAGGCCCAGAGAAGGAAAGTGACTGGTCTGAGGTCACCCAGCAAGTCGTTCTGATGGTAAAGCTTAAAGCAGTTGAAGAACTAAATTAATTTTATCATCTTGAAAAATCATCCAGCAAAACAACTTATTAATGTTAATTAATTGTTTGATGGTTGTGTCGCTTCTGACATGACCGCCAATATTCCCTATGCCCCTGGTACTCACACACTGGGCAAGCTGTCCCCCTTGAATGTGGACTGGGCCTAGCAACTTGCTTCAGATCAAAAGAATATGACAAAAGTGAGAGGATGTCACTGCCCAGTTAGATTAGTGACTGTTCGCGCTCTTTCTCCGGCTCTCCTTGGCTGGCTGGCTGGCTCGCACTGGTGGAAGCAGCTGGCACTTTGAGCTGCCCTGTCCGAGGCTCGGGTGCGATGGAACAGCGCCGGCCTCTGGCCTGCTGGAGACCCTCAGTCCGACAGGAGGTGGGAAGTAACTCCACGCCCCCTGCCGCCTGAACGAGCCTTCCCCAGCCAACCTCGATATGAGAGCACAGCCTAGCTGGCACATTAACTGCAGCCTGTGGAGAGCCCTGGGCCAGAGGACCCAGCCAAGCCACACCCCGGGTCCTGACCCTTAGAAACTGTGAGATAACGAACTTGTCCTTTTTATGAGCATGCGGTTTCATGCCGCCGAGCTTTGTGGTAGTGTGTTATGCAACAATAGCTAACTAATATATGTGTTGGTACCAAGGATGGGGCGCTGCTGCATCAAAACCCTAAACATGTGGGCGTGGCTTCGGAACCAAACAGTGGGCGGAGCCCGGAAGGATTTTGCGGAAAGCGACAGAAAAAGCCTAAATTGCCTGAAACAGACGAAGAGTGGAAATCTGGGCTTGGAGGCTGTTGCCCCTGGCAGCACAAAAGGAAGGGAGGGACGCATTATTAGAACCTGAAGAAGAAGTGTCCTTGTTGTGGAGACACAGAAACTGGGTGACGCTCCTCGGCAGTCACGGGGGAGGCAGAGCACCGGGAGGAACTGGGGGGATCTAACCAAGGGGATTCCCAGCCAGAGCCCTGAAGGTGCTCCGGGCTTCCCCCCGCCGCCCCCCTGCCGCCCGCAGCCCGCAGCGAACCGTGGGAGGGGCACGAGCCGCGGGGCGGAGGAGCTGGTAAGGAGAAAAGAGGGAAGACTTAGTAGTTTGGGGATTTTCATCCTCTCCAGGTACCAAAAGACGCTACAGTTGAGAAAAGACTTCAGAGCGCTGTCAGGAACACCGTGTGACTGCACAAGCTTTAGTTAAAACTTTAGAAAGATGAAAGAATCAGAGTATTACTCAGTGACACAATGGACCCCTGAAAGAGGTGAAAAGCACAGATTCTCTCAATGGACGCACAGGGCCACTAGGAAGCGAATGGGTGCTGCCTCTCAGCAGCGGTGGCGGTGGGGGAACTTCGTCAGGTGCGGCGTCACAGTTTTTGAGAAACTATGTCGGCCGAAGTACTGCCAGCTGGGAGTGAGAGGGCGCAGACAGTACAGCACCGAGACCAGCAGACTTCCGAATTCTACTGATGGAAAATAGTCTGAGAAAAAGGACTCAGAGAGATGAAGCAAGCTTCCATAGGGCACAGCTGAGCGCCGTGGAGAATCGTTTCTACCCCTTGAAGCCTTTTAAGGACAGCCCGACAGTTGCCTGGTGGGTTTCAGAACCGCTGTGGGCCGGTGACTCCGTGTTCCCACTTTCCTCGTTTGAATGGGAGTGTCTGCCAGTCCGACCCTGTGCCCGGCACACCGTTGTGTGCCAGGGGTCCTCAGGGCAGACAGCCTGGCTTCTCAGCTCTACTGATGGAGGGCTGACCTCGAGAGATGACAGCCCCGACCAGTGTAGCTCAGCATGTTGGGTATCAATCACCCCGTAGAGTGAAAGGTCGCCGGTTCGATTCCCGGTCAGGGCGCACGCCTGGGTTGCAGGCCAGTTCCTGGTTGGGGTGTGCGTGCAAGAGGCAATCAATCACTGTTTCTCTCCCTCTCTTTCTTCTTCCCTTCCCCATTCTCTAAGAATAAACAAATACAATAGTAAAAAAAGAAAAGGCACGCACGGAGCCTCACCCACACCTGGGCCCGATTCATAGGACCAGAGTCTGGGTTCTAAGGAGCTGCTGCCATGAGGTGAGACGTTGGGAGACCTTGGGAGGGCATGAGTGCACTTTGCATGTGGGAGGGACATGCGTCATCAGGGACGAGAGGGGGGCAGTTGACATGGCTCCAGTGTCCCGTTCCTCAGTGTTCACCCACTTGGGCCGGACTTATGGACTCGCTTCCAGCGGACGGAGCGTGGCAAAGGTGACGGGACGCCACCTCCCGGGTGAGATCACAAAGGACGGGCCTGTCTCCTCCGCACCCTCTCCGGCTCTTTGGGGCTCAGTCACGCTGATGATAACTGCAGCTTGCACGCTGTGAGCTGCCCTCCAGAGTGGCCGGCCGGGCAGGGACCTGAGGGCGGCCTCGGCCACCAGCTCGTGAGGAGCTGCGGCTCTCGGTCCAGCGTCCCTACCACGTGGGGGTCCTTCTTTAGCTGAGCCCTGGGATGAGCCTAAAGCCCCAACAGCTTACTCACAGGCTGCGAGAGAACCTAAGACCGAGGACCCCCTGAGGCTGCATCCTTATTCCCGGCCCAGAGACACGGTGAGATAATGTTGCCATCTGAAGCCACTAAGTGTTGGCATGATTTCTTTAGTCTGGTAGACCAGTGTTCTTCACAAGGGCTCAGCGCGGTGTTCAGAGAAAGTGGTAACTCACCTTCCCTCCCAGACGGAGAAACTGGGGCTCAGGGGAGAACCAGGGCCTCACTCAGGTGGTGGGCTTTCTGCTCCTGTTCCATCCCCCCATCCCCAACCACCCTGAAGGGCCCGCAGCAGCTTCCCATCTGCCCAAATGGCACCCCCAGGCCACAGATGTGAGGACTCGCTGCAGTTTCTGACCTGGAGAGAAGGTCCCCAGAGATGCTGGTGAAGAAGGGAGGACAGGGTCCGGTTGCAGGCTGGGCACTCTTCACTCACAAGCAACTCTGAATGGGGAGAAGGAGGCTGACACCTGCGTCACAGCAGGCCCCTGGCCCACCCTGCCGGTGCCTGCCTGACCGCTCCTCTCTGTTTCATAACGTCGGAAACCACGTGAACTGCTCTGGTGTGTGCTGAAGCCCGGGAGTGCAGATCTGCACAGCTGCTGGTGAAGACCAATGGGTGGTTGCTAAGGAGCAGCCCTCCCCTGCTGTTCATTGGAGTCTCCGTGGTGATCACTATACACAAGGCTCTGTTACCTCAGAGGGCTGATAGGCCAGCCCCAGGGAACAGAGGCCAGGAAAGCCAGTACTGAGGGGTGAAACATTCCGATCTCCCACCAGGTGCCAGGTTGTGTCCCAGGCACAGAGGGCTCAGATGCCATCAAGTGGGGAGAGGAAGTTGTTGGTATTACAAAGGCTTAAGCAGAGAGGGTGATTAGTTCTATCTAGGGAAAAGAAGACAGGGTCATTTGAGCTGGATTTTGAAGGATGCATAAGAGTTCAACAGTGTAGAAGGGACTCAAATATTAAAAGCATGGATGCATTTATGAGCACCAACGTAGGGCAAGGGGAGCGGGGAGGAGAGGGAAAGAGGCACCTGGGTTATCTGACCTGGGCGTGAAGGGACCAGGAGCCCAGGAGTAAAATGAGGACGGGGGTGGGACAGTGAGGGGCTGTTCTCCTCCTCTGGTAACAGAAGGGCCACAGAAGTTGTACGAGGGTGAGTGACTTCCGCAGCTGGTGCCAGCGGCTCAGTCTGGCTGCTGCTCAGCAGGAGGAGGGGTACAGGGAATACCTCCTGCATGCCCCGCCTTTCAGGGTCTCCCCAGGGGGTGAGAGCATGGTGGTGAGACTTGGGGCTCCCAGGGCCTGGGCCTGCCACTTATTAGAAGGGTGACTTGGTCCATGTCCTTTAGCTGAACTTGCCTCACATGTGAAATGCATGTAACCCACCCTCGAGGCAAAGAGCGAGGACCCGAGGAAGTGGTTTTGGGGAAGTGCCGAGAACGTTGCCTGGCACAGAGGGACGCCGCCTGTCACTCTGCGCTAACCCCCAAGTGATCCATCGGCGAGTCTCTGGAAGCACACCAAACTCGGCGGGCCCCTCGGCCACCTCCCCACCTTCGCCTGACCCTGTCCAAGCCACTACCGCCTCTGGCCTGGGTCGACACACTTGCCTCCTCACTGATCTCCCGTTTTTGCTGCTGACCCCTGTATTAATCAGCTGTTGGCGCATAACAGCACAGACAAACCTCAGAGATGCCAGGGGCGTGGCTCCAGACCACCGCCACAAAGAACCCCAACAAAGCAAGTCACGCAAATTCCCTGGTTCCCGGTGCATAGAAAAGCTGTTGGCACATTAAGCACTCAAAAGCATTGTATCTAAAAAGCAATGTATACCCCTTAACTGAAAATAATTCAGGCCTGGCTGGTGTGGCTCAGTGGTTGAGTGCCAGCCTGTGAACCAAAGGGTCACCGGTTCGGTTCCCGGTCAGGGCACATGCCTGGGTTGTGGGCTGGGTCCCCAGTTGGAGGCACGTGAGAGGCAACCCTACATTGCTGTTTCTCTCCCTCTCTTTCTCCCTCCCTTCCCCTCTGTTTAAAAATCAATAAAATTAAAAAAAATAAAGAAAGAAACTTTAATGCTGAAAAATGCTAACCGTCAGCTGAGCCTTTAGCCAGTCGCCCGTTTGCTGGTGGAGGGTCCTGCCCCGATGTGGATGGTCACTGACCAACCAGCGTGCTGGCTGCTGAAGGTTGGGGTGACTGTGGCAATTTCTTAATATAAGACAATGATGAAGTTTGCTGTACCGATGGGCTCTTCCTCTCATGGAGAATTTCTCTGTAGCACGCGATGCTGTTTGATAGCATTTCATCCACAATGAATTTCTTTCAAAATTGGACTGTGGGCAGCGGGGAGCCCCCAGAAGGTGGGGGGACTGCAATCATCTAATAGCTCCAGAGGAGGTTTAGAGAGCCCATTTCTGGACGACCAAATCCAGGCCTGTGGGTGTAGAGATTCTTTTCCCATGCATGGAAAAGCGTAGCTCTGGGATCATGCGTGAGCAAGGCTCCGCGTGGAAAAAGAAAACTCCCAAGTCGGCACGCGCAATCCATGTCCGTGGAAAGGAATTCTTTGAAGGGAAATTTGGCTAAGATATTTCTTAAACTTTACTGCCTTGCTGAGTCTCTCTCCCTAGGTCAGAAGAACAAATGCTAATACTTAACTAGCTTCCTTAGACCGATGCTAATCCTTTCAAAGTCCAGCCATACCTCTTGTCTTTACCTAACCCTTTTGATGTACCTTCCGGGCTGTCTACCACCTAAAGCGAATCTACAATCTATGCATAGTTAATGAATACTATTCTGAGATAATGTCCCGGAAATCTTCAATAAAAACCCCTGGACCCAAGGCTCGAGGCTCTCTCCCAGATGATGAGGGGGAAGCCGCGTGGTCCCGGATCCCTTTTCCAGCGTATTTGGTGTGAGAATTATTTATAAACGCATTTGGTCACGGTCACCATGGATTCTGCATAGTGATGAATCCGCAACATGTGGGACCAGTGCACCAGGTGACTTTCTCCTACTGTGGCTTCCTGGTTCACACTGCCAGGCTCTGCGACTATCCCAGCCACTGAAGCTGCTTCTCCGGCCCCTCCCCCAGTAGCCCCCTGAGGGTCTTCTTCTGGGCCCGGAAAGTCTCCTGAGGCAAAGACCTCCTTCCTTTGGCCTATTTCTGAGCATCACCTCTCCTGAGGCCCCAGGGCACGTTGCGTGACATCTCTTTGACCGGTCACTTGGAAGGCTACCTGCTCCCCCCGCCCCACCCCTCCCCCCAGAGGGCTGGGCCTACAGCAAGTGTGGGTGCCTGGCTAGCTGTGACTCCGCTTCTCTCCGGCTCCTGGTCCCTCTCCAGCTGGGTCTCAGAATGCTCAACTTGACATGGGGCCGTAGGTGGCTCCCTTTGCCAAAACTCGATGATAAAGTGGCTTCCCCAGCTGGCGGTTGCTGTGGAGGCCTCTTTCCTTGGTGGGCTCTCAGGAATCTGCAGGAGACGCAACTATGAGGAGCACGGGGCAAGGACAGGGCAGGGATGGACGCCAGGGAGAGGCAGCAGACACGGAGACTCGGAGAAAGCCACGTTTATTCCAGTGTTGGTGGGGGAAGGAGAGCTCTACCTGGCGAATCTGCACCTTGTTCGTCTCCCTGGCGGAGGAGGTCCGAACCAGCCGCAGGCCACGCCGGTCACTGGACTGGCTGGGTTACGGGCACGTGGAGGGAAGCGCAGTGCTCAGGCCTTCTCCCCCTTCCACTGGGACACCCGGGTGTCGGGGGGCGCCCGGTGGAACCACTCAAACCAGGAGCCGTCATAGACGGCCACGTCGGGCTTGCCGCAGAGGTAGGCGGCCAGGGCAACGTGGCAGGCAGTGACGCCCTTCCGGCACGTGGCGATGAGGGGCTTCGAGAGGTCAACCTTCTTGGCCTCGAACATAGCTTGGAGCATTTCTGGGCTCTTCTCGAAGCCATCCTGCGTCAGGAAGTCCATGAATGGCATGTTGACCGCACCTCGGATGTGGCCCGAATCCAGCCCTGGGCAGGGGCAGAGGACAGAGGGGAGAACGGGGTTAGGGAGGCATGGGGGTGGGGTGGGGGAGAAGTGGGGCCCGGGGGCCACAACCAGCCAAGGCCGTCAGGCTGGGGGGCTGCACAAATAAAAATAATGTCTCCGCCCTTCTCAGAGCTCGGCTGATTCCCGGTGCTACTACATTCAATGCTAATGACTGAAGACAAGGCCCTCTCCGCTCAGACCCGCCTTGACGTGGTAAGGTCCAAAATCACACCCGCTTGAGAGGACGGGGATATACATCTCAGCCCTACCATTTATCAACCTTTACCTCGGGCAAATCGCATCACTGCTCTGAACCTCAGTTTCCTCATCTGTAAAATGGGCTCAGTGGTGCAGGCCCCTATGGGAACAGGGTTGCTGAGAAGAGCAAATGACACAATTAATGGGAGTGCTACGTGCAGTGTCGACTGCCGAGAACACAGAGGTGGGAGACCACCAACCGCTCTCTGGAAGGACGGTCTAGTGAGGAAGACAGATGTTAAACAGACACTCACAGGATTCATTATTAGTGTGAGTCCGTTTTACAGATGGACACCCTGAGGCTGGCAAAATAAAATGGTTTCCCTATGGCCACATGGAGAGGTAAAGACAGACTCAGGATTACATGAAGTCACTGGGTTTTCCTGGTAAGCACACAGCCATGGAAGGAGGATATGGCCTGGCGTTGGAAGTTCAAATCCCAGCTCTGCCACTTACCAGCAGGGTGATCTTAAGCAAGCCACGTCACCTCCCTGCGCCTCGGCTTCCCCACGGGTGAGTGGGAGTGAGGGGAGTCACAAGGTCAGGGCTGCCGTCAGGAGCGAGGCACTGACCGCAGAGGCCAGCCCATGCCCCTCAGACGCTGTGGCTCCCACCGCTTCCCCACCCACCACAGGGGGCGGGTGAGACTGGGGGCTGTGCGGTGGGTCTCTTCAAGCTTCTCCTAGCAACGCTGGGAGGCTTAGATGGAAGCAGAATGGGGGTCTACGCTGGCTTTGGGGCCCATTCCAGAATAGTCTCTGCACCCAGTGAGCCTGCCAAATCTGGCTTCAGAAAAGCCAGCAAGTTGAGCAAAGTGGACTGGGCCACAGCCAGGGCTGGTGCCCCCTGCAGGACCAAGGCCTGGGTCCCGCCCCCAGCATGGCCAGGTCACTCCCCACTTCCTCAAGTACCCCGTGCCCTGGCAGACCAGGCGCCGGGAGCAGGGCCCAAGACACGTCTGAGCATCTCTTCCAACACTGACAGTAGGAGCGGGACAGGGCGGGCGGCAGTGGAAGAGGACCCAACCGGAGCCACCAGGGCACACTTGGGGCAGCGTGCAGCCAGGCAGGTTCCCCGACTGAGCCGTGGGGAGATAAGCCCACCTCCCTCACAGGCGTGCGGGGGAAGTTAGCTGCTGCCGGCAAAAACTCCTAACGGCCCCGGGCACACAGGAGGTGCATCCCATTCCTCTCACCCAGGATCAGGGAGGGTTCTGGAACATGCTGGCATGACCCAAGAGTTCTTTGATTGAAGAGATGTCCAGCTTATAAAATTATAGCAACTTCTTCCTGTGTGATTGCATCTTTTTGTCTGGAAACTTTAATCTAGATTCAATGTGCGCTGACCCTACCAATGAGGAGCTGTTCATCTGTCGGCTTCAAGGGTGTTCTTTGCCTAGAAACCCAATGGTAAAATGTTCAGCATCCATGCGCTGGCTGGACTTGGTGCATTTAAAAGCACAAGGTTTGTTGAGTTCTGAATGCTGTTTTCCCCTCCCCCATCCCCGATGAAACGGCTTCTTTGTTTTCCTCTGATTACATGAAAGGCGCCTCTTCGGAGCGAAGCAGTCAGGGGGTTCCTGCAGACCCCCAGCCCCTCACACCGGGCCAGCCCTGGTCCAGTCATCTCTGCCGTCAGGGCCCAGGGCCTGGCTGAGGCATTTAAAGGAGCAGGAACTGTATGCCAAGGCAGGGTAGGGTGAACGGGAATGAGCCTGGCCCCGAGCGCGCTGGAGAACAGCCAGCAGGAGTCCGGAAGCTCCTCTGCTCCCCTCCAGAGTCCAGCACCAGCTGCAGGCTCGGCTCCCCACCCCCTCTTCCTCAGCAGGCACACCACTACACTCATAACCTCTGGCATCAGGCCCCAAAACAAGGGGTTGCCTCAAGAACCAGCCCTAAAGTGGAGCCCAGGCTCAGAGAGGGGAAGAAATTGACCCCAGGACACACAGTGCAGGTGTGTGAAGTGAAGTGAGGTCTGTCTGACCCCAGAGCCTGCGTTAACCACCCTGAGCTCTCCTGGACAAGGGGGCTGAGGCAGGGGAGGGGATGAGACAAGCCCTCGTTCTCTTTAACTGCTCGGAGATCTGGGGCTTTGTGCTCCAGCTTCAGCCAAGAAGATGCCAGTCAAGTCTGCAAGGCTACTGGTAGGGGCAGCTTTTCAAAGCCAGGAAAACCTGTTTGGCTCTTTCTTCCCCAAGACACTAGAGAATTCAGTGCACGTGGCCCCAGTGGTTAGTCCCCAACCCTGGCCTTCTTGGCCACCCTCCTAGCCCTCTCTGACCCCAGCCCCCAGGCCTTCAGGGGAGAGGCAGGGCAGAGGGGCCCCATGAGCCCAGAGCGACACCACAGAGCCGGGCCCTTCCTCCCAGTCCCCGTGTTTGCTTGCAGGCAGTAGTCTCGGGAAACAGTCCCACTTGGATGCCTGCAGACTGGGGTCGGGTCCTGGCCACTCTGCCTTGTTAGGGAAGTCCTGCCCGCTTCCCCCACCTGCCTCCCTGTGCAGGGCTGCTGTCCGTGTGGAGAATATGTAAAGCGTTCTGCCAATGGAACGTTCATTGGGGGTCAATAGCCTCCCTCTTCAGCCTCACCCCTCCCCCACTGCGGGGGGGGAGGGTGCTAAAGAAGAGGTTTATACAGACACTGAGCTGGATCAATCACCACCTGTTTTCTCCCTTCCCCCAGCTCCTATACGGATTTGGGGGCAAAGGGACTTGCTGAGGGCTGCACCTAAGTGCCACACCAGGATATGAACTCGGGTGCCTGGCTCCCACCTCGCTTCCTTTACAAACAGGACCCAAGGCTCCGGGGGCACCACACTGCGGCCAGAGGGGGTGTCGCTTGCCTAAGTTGCTCAGGAAGTGGCTGTCGGGTTTCTAAGGCCTTGCTTCCAGCTCCTCCTGGGCAACACACCTTCCAGGAGAGCCCAGGGCCCACCACGCACATCCCCCTCCGTGGCATATCTGGACTGCCCAGCCCACGGGCTGCCTCCCTGATCCCACCCCAGGTTGGTGACCAGGTATTCAGCAGAGCCTCATGTGCCTCTGTGTCCCCAGAATGTCTTGCATGGAAGGCCAGCAAAAGCCTCTTCGAAAACGAGGAAGTGCCAAATCCTCCATGCCTTTCTAGATGGCCCTGGCCTTTGCCCAGTTCCTCGCCGTTCTCAAACCGCTCTCCAGCCACTGCTGCATTTAAACGAACACGCCCCCTGGTGGGTAGGGCTGACATTACTCTTCTGGTTTTAAAATAAAGGAATCCAGAGAAGCTGAGCGATCAGATTGAGGTCCCACCACAAAAAAGGGGCCGACCTCAACTAGGACCCACGCTCCCAGGGCTCCACAGGGGAACCAGAGGGGGTGGGAGTAGGGCCACAGGGTGGAGGGTGGAGGGGTTGCTTGAAAATGCCAGGCCTCTGGGAGGCGTCGCCTGCTTCCCCTCTCTGAGCCTCAGGCTTCCTATCTCTAAAATGGGAATGAGGAGCCCTGGCTGGTATGGCTCAGTGAACTGAGGACCAACCTGTGAATCAAAGGGTCACCGGTTCGATTCCCAGTCAGGGCACATGCCTGGGTTGCAGGCCAGGTCCCCAGTGGGGGGCGTGTGATGTTTTTCTCCCTCTCCTTCTCCCTCCCTTCCCCTCTCTCTAAAAATAAAATCTTTAAGGAATAAAAATAAAATAAAACGGGAGTGAGGAGACTGGGTCTGGGATCCCTAAACTCTCCCTTCACGTATTCTCGGGTGCTTCGGGACAAGCTGGAAAGCAGCTAGGGGAACAACTCCCCATTCCTCTGCCAGTGGCAGCTTACATCCTAAGGAGAGAAGGCGCCTCGAACCAAGACCAGCAGGGGCTGCAGGAGCTCAGGCCAGGAGTCTCTGAAAGGTGCCAAACCAACTCGAATCTTCAACTCTGGACCTTCAGAGAGCCAGCCAAGCCAGGGGAAAAAAAACAGCCTGGAAAAAAGCCACAGTGGGGACAGCAGAGCCCTGCATTCTCCTGCCTTGCCCACTAACTAGCCTTGTGACCCCACCCCTCCCCTTCCCCTGTGCGCTTCAGTGTCCCTTCTGGTCCATGAGGTGACCTCTCAGGGCCTCCAGCTCGCGGTGTTGGGAACAGCTTTCAGAGTCCTCTTCTTCGGAGCACAAACAGGAAGAGAGATTTTTCAACAAGTTAGGCAAAATGTGGCAAGGGAGTGAGACTCTGCAGAGGTGCCCTGACTGGGAACAGGCCGGCCTGGGCCACCCGCGGCCCCAAGGGCGCTGAGGTGCTCCACCCAGCAGGAGTGATGACGAGTCTTCCAAGGTCTGTTAGAAGGTTCTAGAACTCTGCATTTCTTCTCCTGAGACTATCCCCACGCCCAGCGGTGGAGATTCCTCCACAGGAGAGGGACAAATCACGTGCCATCTCCCTGCGGATGCCTGCGTGGGGGTGAGGAGCTTCCCCTTGGTCCCGCAAGGTGGGGGTGGGCAAAATGACAGTGCACCCTGGCTTAGATCACTGCTTTGACACTGGGCAGCACGGATCACATCTGGACTCTGCCCCTTAAGGAGCAAAGTTCTTAATATCCTGGCCCCTCACTTTCCTCCCCTCTAAAGTGAGGGTATGAAGCCTGGTTGGATGAGATAATGCAATGTCAGTGCTCAGCATGAGAGGGCAGGCGCTGTTGCAGCTCCATAGGCAGGTGCAGCTGTCTGGAAAGGTCAGGGGCTGGGGAGAGCCTGGGGTGGGGGGTGCTCGGGAAGGGCATTTTAAGGTCTACAGGGGTTTCTAGGGAACAGAGAGGCCCAGAAGCTAGGTGTCCCTGAGACACTTCCGTACAGTGAGTGAGTCGTGTGTTGCCTTAGGGACACAGCTCTGGGCATGTGGGGAGCTAGTGCCTGGGTGTGGATGTGGGTCACTAGTCACCTCTGGTGACACCACCCCAGGCAGATGCCAGGTCGCCAGTCAGCATATGACTATGGGACCACATGCGGAGGTCCTCCTGCACCAGAGTGGAAGAGCCTTTAGGTTTGGCTCTAACCTCTCATTTTACAGATGGAAAAACTGAGGCCTACGTAGGGGTACTAAGGGCAAAACCTGAAGACAGCCTTACTCCCCGTCCTTCCACTGGGCATTACCCCCCAGGGAGCATCCCACCCACTGGGACACCTACCTACGACATCTGGCTCCGGTTCGGTGCCCAGGTACCGCCCTTGGGACCGAGAATCCACCAGCTGGAACCTCTTAGACTCCAGGTTCTCCAGCACCTGCTCATAGGTCTTGAGCAGAGAGCGGTCAAGTGCGGCTTTGAAGACTGCGGGCTCCGGCCGGGAGGGCTCAGACGTCACGGGGTGGCCCTCCTTCAGCCAGTTCCGGAAGCCACCATTGAGCACCGACACCATGCGGTGACCGAACACGCGGAACATCCACCACACCCGAGGTGCATAGAAGCTGCCCAGGTTGTCGCCATCGTACACCACCACGTGGGTGTCATTGCTGATGCCCAGGCGGCCCACGTAGTCTGCGAAGACTGCCTCGCTGGGCAGCATCATCTCGTAGGGTGAGGACTTGTCCTTGCACTCCTCTATATCAAAGAAGGAGGCGCCAGGCACGTGGCACGCTAGGTACTCCTTGCGCGCATCCCTGGTGCCTGGTGAATACCAGGATCCGTCCAGTACCCGCAGGCCAGGCCCCAGCTTCCCAGCCCGGACCGACTCTGCCAGCCACTTGGTGGACACCAGCGCCCGGTAGAGCACCTGTTGAACCATGGTTTCAGCTCTGCGCTTCACCTGGCGCGGGCGGGAACCGGGAAAGAGACGCGAGTGAGGGCTGCGTGTTCAGCGCGGTGGGACCTGGGAGGAGCTCTTTCCCCACCCAACCCTCCAGGGTGGCGCGTTTACAGCAGCCTAGCGGTCTGGAGGAAAGAGCTTCTCCGCTCTTCTCCGAGCCCCCCTCACGAAAGAGGGTGTCACAAGAGCTTCTGAGGTCTACAGGGGGCAGCTAGCCCTAGAAGCTACAATACTTGTCCTCGGGACCCTGCCAGAAAAGATGCCCAGGATGGGGGTAGATTGCATCTTGGGTTTAGAGCGCTCTTTCCCGCGAGCGTAGGAGAGTGAGCGCGCGGGAGAGGGTTCGCTGGGGTCCCGCACCGTCCCCTACCCCTGCCCTCGCGCCTCTAGTCTCGCAAACTTTCCTGCGGTTTCTTGGAAGCCGGGACCCGCCCGCTCCCAGTATTCCCGCGTCTGGCCCCAGTTAGGTGCTCTCTGACCCAGCTGGCTCAGGGGTTGCTGGGGCATCGCTCCCGCCCTCGCCACGGGGTCCCTCCCCTGGGTCGCAGGTGGCCCGACTGGTGGCTCAATCCCGAGCGGACCGGGCGCTGGTTGCCGCCCCCACCCCGCTGCACTTACTCGCCCTCGCCGCAGCCCCGGCTCCCGCCCCTGCCAGCTGGAGAAGTCGGTGGTTCAAACCCCAAGGCCGACACTCCCCAGCCGGCCTGAACCATCGCACCGTCGCCGACGGGGGGAACGCGCGCCACTCGCCTCGGCCCTGCGCTGCCCACCGTCCAGTCGCGTCCGCCCCCGACCGCCACCCCGGGCGCGGCATCTCTCAAATCCCGGGAGAACTGCGGGGGACGTCGGACGGCACCAAGGCGGAGCGGAGTGAAACTCGGTGGAGCAGGCGCCCCCCAACCCCGGCCAATGGAAGGCGCGAGCAACGGCGGCTCCGAGTGGCCGCGGCAGGGGGCGGTGCCGGAGTCTCCTCCCTTTGGCCGCAGGTTGGTGGCGAGAGGAGGGGACGGTTGCGGGTGCGGGGAGGGGGCACCTTGCAGCGGGTCCTATGGCAGAGCCCGGAGTCCGAGAGCCCGAGACCGGGGTAACTGCTCAGGCGTCCCGCTTGATTGCTTTAGGGGAAGGCCGATCGTTGGGGTGCGCGGCACGGAGTCCCCTGCCGGGCCGGAGCGGTGGAAGGCGCTCCCTTGGGCTTGCCCTAGGCATGGCCGTCCGCAGCAGCTCCGGACGCCCTGCTGGGTGGGGTGCGTGTGAGTGGCGGGTGGGGAGCCGTCGGTGGGGGGAGGGGGACACCTGGTGCCACCAGAGACGACAGGAGGGAGGGAGGAGGGACTAATAAAGCCTGATAGGCTAGGGAGAGTCCAACTGACCCAGAGGTGCCAGGAGAAACTGGCAGAGAACTTGCTGGAGTGAAATGAAACTATCTTGTGTCAGGGCCTGCGTGGGGAGGCACTTTTCTCCTAGGGCTGTTTCTTAGTTCCCACAACCACCTGCTGCGAAGGCCAGAAGCTTATTTAAAGAGCGAGACCAGAGAGAGTAGTGGGGCTGTTTGTCCTGGGGGCACCCTGTGTTTTTGAGGCCAGGTCTGAAGTTCACTGGGCACCAGCTGCCTTGGTTTACCTTGCCAATCTTGAGGCCTCATACCTTTAAAAATAATTGCCTTTGTTTTTTCCTTTAATTGTAAGTTTATATACTCTAATTTTTAACAATGGCTGTGTTTAACAACCAGTGGGAGTCATTCCTGAACATCTCAACCACTGGGACCACGCTGCCCTACTCAGCTTTTGCATGTGCTATTATTCCGTACACCTGGGATGCGCTCTCATCCCCTTTACAATTTTGGTTTATTCTGAAATAATTCTGTTCTTGCGGGAAGCTGCCCAAAGCCATACTTTGATAAGCATTTATCCAGTGAAGACTCTGAGCTTTGTGCTTTGCCCTGGGGGCAGAGGCGGTTCCAGGAAGGTCAGGGCTGGAGAAATGGGTGAAGAATGCCCAGTCTGATCGGAGCCCTGCTCTTCCGGGGCCCACCTGGAGGGTGGCCTGGGGCTCACCCTTCCCCAAGCAGGGCTGTGTACCCTCCTGAGATGGGCCTGGGGCTGTCCTGTGTGTCCTGGAGTCCTTCCCTCCCAGAGCACCACCCGGCCGCACTGGTCCAGGCCTGCTGAGCACGCAGGTACGTGACCCCCGCCTGCCCCTCAGTGACACACTCTGGCTCTCCCAGACCCTTAGATTCTAGGTTTGCAGCTGTCCTTCCAGAGGCCACCAATGAGAATAGTGTTGAAGAAATAATGGGGTTTGTCTTAAGCTGTTTTGAGTGATTACTGACACCAGTCAAATTCATGGCCCTCTGCATTCATTATTCAATCCCCACTAAAAGGCCCCGTTATAAGAAATAGAAGCGGCCCTGGCCGGTGTGGCTCAGTTAGTTGGAGCGCTGACCCATAACTGAAAGGCCGTGGGTCTGATTTCTGGTCAGGGCACATACCTAGGCTGCGGTTCCATCCCAGGGCTGGTGCGGTCCAGCACCTACGATCTGCGGTCCAGGTGCGCACAGGAGGCAACCAGTTGATGTCTCTCTCGCATCTATGTTTCTCTCCCTTTCTCGCTAAAACAGCCAAGGAAAAAAGTCCTCAGGTAAGGGTTAGGAAAAACAAAAAAGGAAGAAAAAAGGAAATGGCATTGGGCCAGAGAACCCAACACTCCCATCCTCGCACGACTTGTTAAAACTGCAGAGTGAAATCTGTACTGATTCTTTTCACTCAATGTATCCTTAAGGGGAAAAAACAAGGAGCCCCGAGGATGGTGGGTGGCAGGGGCCGCCATGGTTCACAAACGAGTTCTCAAGAGGGGGCTCAGAGCACCCAGCTGTGACATAACCCACAGATTCTTGGATGGCCCTTTAACCAAAGCCCCTTTGGCAGCCTCCTCATCCTGAAGGTCAAGCTTCCTGGGTCCTTGAAAAGGTCGTATCAGTTTGGGTTTCCCCCTCCTCCAGGAAGCCTTCCCACCTGAGGCTGAGCCAGTGGCCCCTCTGGGCTCCCACTGAACCCCAGCCCTTCCTTAATCTATTGTTTCTCAAGCAGGCCCGTGGCAAGAGTTCCTCAGTAGCCAGCACCCGGCCTGGCCCTGTGGGCAAAGTGGTTCCTACAGGTTGGCCGGCAGGGAGACTGTGCGAGGGGCTGGGCCCTGGTCGTCGGTGACCTAGGGCGGGGGAGGAAGTCCAGCCTCACGAGTAGAAACCTGGCTTCAAATCCTGAGGCTGCCCATGACCTGCTCGGTGCTTAGCTTGTAGCCTGGCCCTCCTCCAAACTCTTGTTCTGTACCTACCCACCCTCTTCCCCAGCTGAGGGGCTTGACCTAGAGGCTCTGCCTCCACCTTGAAGAAGGGAAGCCTTTCTCTGATCTGCGGGCTGCTGGCACAGGGGCTCAGTGCGCTGGGGGCTTCTGGCCTTTGGAAGGCTGCGGGCTGCTGCACTGGGCTGCTGGCCCGCAGGGAAGTGGAGGGGAGAGAGAGTGAGGCGCCGAGTCGCTGTTGCTGCTGCAGCAAAAGATGCAGAGAGCTCCGGCTCCAGGGTCAGGATCTGACCTTGCTGGACTCCGGGAGCCTTCGGGGCCTGCCGGTGAGGCCTGGATCCTGGGGTCACACTGCCTAGTGTGCAGTCCGGTGTCTCCACTTCTCAGCTGTTGACCTGGGTCATGCTGGTGCACTTCCATGAGCCTCGGTGGCCCCTCTGCGGGACAGTGAGGATGATGCCAAACCTCTCGAGGATACTCCCTCAAGCCTGCTCCCGACCCTGCCGTGTTCTGAGGTGTGGCGAGGATTAAATGGTGCACACAGCAAGGACCCAGCGAATTCCAGCTACTCTTCCTATTAGGCCGCTTGCCATGTGTGTTGAAAGTTCCACTGTGGAGCCTCCCTGGTTTGCAAGTTTGTTGGGTGCATCTAGGGAGGGGCTAAGGCTTTTGCCCCTGCTTGCTTTATAGTGCCGGCAGGGCCTTCCCCAGCCTGGGCCCTCTCCCTTCCTGGTTACCTGCTACTTACTCTCCCCCCACCGCTGCAAGCAGCAGTGAGGGGCCCTTCTGGCCGCCTCTAGAGGTCATGGTCATTTGGTCACTGTGCTGGTTATATATCCTGGTGTGGGAGGGGAGGGAGAACCAAGTGACCCAAGTCTGCACCTCGGTTCACCACCACTGATTCTCTGCAGTTCTCTGGACTCTGCCCTCCCCCGCTCTATCTCCCCCCCTCCCCGCTCGCCGGCCTTGCCCCAGCCCCAGCCTCAGGGACAAGGGGCGTTCCTGCCCGCGGGCAGGCCTCTTCCTAGGTTCCCTCCTGACACCCTCCCTGTCTCCCAGGCCTGCTGCCCCAGTGCCACCGCTGCCGCCACCATGCCCCCGCAGCAGCTCTTCCGTGCACTGGTGTCCGCGCAGTGGGTGGTGGAGGCGCTGCGGGCCCCGCGCGCCGGGCAGCCCCTCCAGCTGCTGGACGCCTCCTGGTATCTGCCCAAGCTGGGCCGCGACGCGCGCCGTGAGTTCGAGGAGAAGCACATCCCGGGCGCCGCCTTTTTTGACATCGACCAATGCAGCGACCGCACGTCGCCCTACGACCACATGCTGCCCAGCGCGGCGCACTTCTCGGAGTATGTGGGCAACCTGGGCGTGAGCGCCGCCACCCACGTTGTGGTTTACGACGCCAGCGACCAGGGCCTCTACGCTGCGCCACGCATCTGGTGGATGTTCCGCGCCTTCGGCCACCACGCCGTGTCCTTGCTCGATGGTGGCTTCCGCAACTGGCTGCGCCAGGGCCTCCCAGTGAGCTCTGGCAAGAGCCGCACGGTGCCCACCCAGTTCCAAGCCACGCTGGACCCCACCTTTGTCAAGACGTACGAGGACATCAAGGAGAATATGGAATCCCGGCGTTTCCAGGTGGTGGACGCCCGTGCTGCAGGTCGGTTCCGCGGCACCGAGCCTGAGCCCCGAGATGGTAAGACTGGCCAAAGGGCCTGGGAGGAACCCTGGGGCCGCAGTCAGGCACACCCTTGGCACTGCTCTTGCTTTTAAAGGGCACTGTATGGGGCAGGGGCCTGAGGTTTGGTTTCTAGTCACTCACTCTGAGCCCCGCTGGCTTTATTCCTCAAGTGGGGCAATAACGCTTGCCCCCCCCATACTTCCGGCCATGACAACCCAGAATTCGCTGGGAGCCCAGGGTGCCCTGCATATGTGTGAGAACCCAAAAAGCTTCAGCCCAATACTGTGGGGTAGGGGTCCCTGCAGAATAGGAGGGGTGGTGCACAGGCCCAGTTTGGGAGAAGCTGCAGAGAGATGGGGCTGATGCTATCTGCACCATCCCAGGGGGTGATGGAGCTGGAGAGGAGGCGGAGGACCTGGGAGGAAAGGGAAATCCCTCAGAGGGGACACGGCTGGCAGCGGGTGGGTGGGCGTGGGGCACCGAATAGAGGGGGCTGCCCCGGGTTGGGGCAGAAACTAAATAGAGGGGCTGCTGCCCGTGGGTGAGGCAGGGCCTTCTGCGTGGGGCTCCATTCTCCAGGCAAGAAGCCTGCAGGGAAGCCCTGGATGAGGCTGGGGAGGATCTCCACAAAGCAGGCGAGTCAGTGGCTACCTGGTGTGAGCTTTTTTTTTTTTTTTTAAAGATTTTATTTATTTATTTTTAGAGAGGGGGAAGGGAGGGAGAAAGACAGGGATAGACACATCAATGTGTGGTTGCCTCTCACGTGGCTACCACCGGGGACCCAGTCCACAACCCAGGCAGATGCCCCGACTGGGAATTGAACTGGTGACCTTTTGGTTTGCAGCCCGTGCTCAATCCACTGAGCTACACCAGCCAGGGCTGGTGTGAGCTTTTTAATGATCCCTCAAGGTGTCTGCTGTCACCATAGAGAGGAGGAGGAGATGGAGCCTTAGAGTGGGGACGTTGCCGTAAGTGTCAGGAAGCAGCTCAGCCAGGAGTTGAGCTCCTGGAGCCCATACATTGTAATGTCAGTGGGCAGCCAGGGATTCCCCAGCCACTTCTCCTGTGCCTGCTTCATGGAGAGGGTCAGGAACTTGCCACTTCCTCCAGGAAGCTCTCCCTGAATGGCACTCCGGGCTCCCAAGTCGGGGTCAGAGCTTCTTTGTGCTGGCAGAGCTGCTTCGGCTCACCCCGTCCTGGCTCTGTTTTGGGTGGCCCAAGGGCAAGGCTGTCTTTGTTCCCCTTGCACCCTGAAGCTCACCCAGGAGCTGGCACAGAGTCGGTGCCTCAGACAGGTTTGGTAAATTCGGAAGGTCCCTGCCACACAGAACACTGCCGGGCAATGTTGACATCTGGTCAAACCAGGTGAAAATTGCCTGTACCCAACCATTTTTAAACCTGTATAGGTGGCATTGTCGTGCATTTCAGCTTAACAGAGGATGCCACCTTGACCCTTTTGGGTCCTTCAGTTCAGCCCCATGGGGAGTGAAGCATCATGGGACAGCGAGCCGGAGCCAGACCTGGGGTCAGAGCCCGGCCCCAGACTGCACTGGCTGCATGACACCTGGCCGGCAGGTCACCTAATCTCCAAACTGTAGCTTCTGCATGTGTAAGGTGGCAGCAGAGCAGGGAACTTAAAGGACGTGGTCAGCATCAGATGTCACATGGCAGCAAGTGTGCAAAGCACTCTGCTCCGGGTTGGCGCACACACTGCGTGCACACAAGAAATGGGCGGTGACACAATGAGCCCGTGCTTCTCTGGCCGTCACGCCTCCCTCCGTCTCGCCCGCTGCTCCGCAAAACGGGCGACAGCGAGAGCACCTAGCAGGTCTGTTGTCACGCCGGACAGAGCTGGTCTGTGTCGGGGCTCGGCCTGCACCCGTGCAGAGCATCGCCCTAATTCTCCAGGTCCCCGAAGGAGAGACAGTAAGGCGGAATGAGAGGACTCCAGACTCTCTGGGGGGTGCAGGAGAAACGGCCAGGCCTCGGGGACCTGGCTGGGCCAGCCAGGCCTCTAGGGCCAGACTGACTGACTCAAAAAGGTTTTCTTTTTACAATCAGTAGAAAAAACTACAAATTGTTAACAGCAGAAAAAGGTTGACATACAAAAGTAGTTACAGGGCACTTTAATTTTCACCTAGGCTTAAACAAATGGATGTTATGATAAGGAGGTTTACTGATCTATCTATTAGTCAGGAAACAGTATTAAGGTACAAAAACTCTTAAGTCCTAGTTAATGGCTAAACATATATTTTGAAAGTCTTAGATCTCTCTGAGTTAAAGATGTATGCAGAGGTTGCTCTTTGTCCTTTTGAGATTTAAAGGAAATGTCACGTAGGCAAAGGCATCCTTAACTATTAACTACATTTGTTAGGGCTTCAGGTGTATGGCTACCTTATCAGGCATTAGATGGCCTTATCTAGATTTCTCTGAGATGTAAAACTGTTCTTTATGTTTAACTTTTTACTAAAATCTACTATTTTCAGCTAAAGCTTCCTAACTTCCCTATTTATCTAGTCTTAGTAATAAAACATTCCTGCTCAGTAATAAATTTCAAGCTTTGGAGAGAATTGTTTAAGAATGTTTTAGCAATGGCTTCTCTTAGCAATTAGCAGCTGCTTCTGCTTTAAAGCTGAATTCTCTTAATCCTTTCATGCGGGGGCGGGGGTGGGGGGCGGACAGCCAGGATGGTCTGGCTTCCTGCAGTTTGCAAGCCATTAGAATTGTTCTTACTCTCAGGAGTGAGAAAGCAAGCAGGCAAAGAGTGAGACTGATAGTGGGACTGCCCATGGTCACCTTCTGCTGTGCAGAGGCGTCCCACTCATTCTGACTGTGCCAAGAAATGGGTGTGGGCTGGTTCCCCACAAATCAGTGCTCATGGATCGGGTGTAGGGCGGCCTGCAACAGGGAGGGGAAGCCTGCTTTGCTTGGTGGGGCTGATGGCGTGGGGACAGCCCCCCTCTGGCAGGAGCCACCCTGGGCCGAGAGCTTGCTCTGCTTCTTTGCTCTGGGCTAGTCCCTTGGTAATGTCTCCGACTGACCCCGCTTTCTGCATCTGTTAAGTGGAATTGCGTGACACATTCCAACCTCACCGTGGACTTGAGTGCTGGCTATTTGTGAAGTCCTGAAAAGAGACAGTGACATGGGTCAGCAGCTCCCAGTAGGAGTGTCACCCCACTGCAGGGGGGAAACTGAGGCAGAAGCCACCCTGGAGGCCAAGGGGCTGTTGGGGCTTGTTTGGTTGCAAATATCAGCCCGTGGTGTGAAAATGGGAACATCAGCTACACAGGCCGGAGAGGAGGAGGCAGCGAGGGCCGCGTGACCGCGGTGAATGCGAGACGCGTGCGTGGGGGCCCTGGGAGCGCTGGAGGTGTGGGCGAGCGACCGCCCTCTAAGTGAATGGCTGTCTAGCTTTGCCCGGGTTCTTCCTGCAAGAATCCAAATAATCTTTGGAAGACGGAAGTCTGGTTTCCTCTCGCGGTCATGTCAGAGCTCTAAGGCTTAATCCAGGCCTGCTAAGGTGGTCCCACCTGCCTCAGTTTCCCCTTGGGCCTCGGCCTACCCACTGTCTGGGCTTTTGCCACAATGGCCTTTAACCCCTCTAAGCACTATGCTATTCCCCGTCTCCTAGAAGCCCCTCTGCCTGGGATGCTCTCAGCCCCCACGGCCAGACCCCTCTACGTGGCTGAATCCTAGTTACCCCTCAGGGCCTTCTCAGACCCCTCCTCCCGGGCAGTGCTGCCTCATGGTTAGCACACAGACTCCGGGGCCTGTTGGCCGCACTGACTTGGGCAGGTGAGTCCGTGTGCCTCGGCCTCCTCATCTGTACAAAAGGAAGGATGGGAATTTTGTTCCCACAGAGTTTGGGGAGGATTCAAGGACAGTGCCTGGCCCAAAGCGAGCACTGGGTGTCAGCTGTTGTCACCTTCTGTGAGGAGACCCGTGCAGCAGGGCCTTTGGGAACCTCATCATACTTGTAATTATTCGGTTGTGGCCCCTCTGCCCTGCCAGATCGAAACTCCTTGACTGCAAGTGGCACCCATCCTAGCGAGGCAGAGGTCTCATTTATCTTTGTTGCCCCAGGACACCTAGTCATCGGGAAACTGGGGCAGCCTGTGGCTCCGGGGGGTCCCTGAGTCTTGGATTCAGACTGCAGCCAACAGTTTGCTAGAGGCACAACCTTGGGCGGTAGTGAACCTCAGCACCTCCGTCTGTGAAATGGGAATGCCCGTACACCGTGCCTGGGCTCCAGCTGCGAGGACCACGTGAGACGGTGCACACAGAGGGTTTAGTGCCATGGCCGCGTGGGAGGCTCTCAGCACTGCGGGGTCCGCTCATGCCACCCCTGTATTTGTTCCCTCCCCCTGCTCTCCTGCCGCAGGCATTGAACCCGGCCACATCCCCGGCACAGTGAACATCCCCTTCATGGACTTCCTGACCAGCGAGGGCCTGGAGAAGAGCCCCGAGGAGATCCGCCGCCTGTTCCAGAACAAGAAGGTGGACCTGGCCCGGCCTCTGGTGGCCACTTGTGGCTCCGGCGTCACGGCCTGCCACGTGGCATTGGGGGCCTACCTCTGCGGGAAACCTGACGTGGCCATCTACGATGGCTCCTGGGTGGAGTGGTACATGCGGGCCAAGCCCGAGGAAGTCATCTCCGAGGGCCGGGGGAAGACCCGCTGAGGCTGGGCAGGACGGGACCCGGGAAGCTCCGGTAACGCCCAGCCACCAGCTGGGCCCCGCCTGTTGTTCGGGTGCTGTTGTCACCAGAAGAGCGTTTCTTCCTCCAACCCCGGTGGCACACGGGGTGACATCCCAGAGGCTGGGAGTTCTTTTTGACATGCGGGCGGGCTCCCAGTGGTGGTGGAAGAGAAGGTGGCCATGGGCGCAGGAAGGGGAGCCGCCCACATGGTGCTAAGCTGGGCCCCACCCCCCTTCTGTTTTACGTTTGAGCAAATAAAACAGCCAAGTGCTAAGTGCCACTGACGCTGGGGCCGCCTCGGTTTCCTAAGCACAGGGAGCTCCGTGGGGCCTGAGGGTCTTGGGAGCCTGGCCCCACCTCTGAACGGCCCCAGGGCCCAGAGTCCTTCCATCCGTGTGACCGGAACGCCCCCAACGAGCCGTCCTCCATCCCATGATGTTGGAGGGTCTCCATTCTGGCTTCTGGGCTATGCAAGGTGAATCTTGCCATGCTCTGTCTGGAGTCGCGCCCCAAGCCCGCAGTGGGTGAGCAGTGCACCTCATTTGCAGGCAGAGGGGTCCAAAACCTCACAGGAGGCTGCACCGCGCTGAGCGGGCCCAGCCCAGCCCATTAGGATGCCCTGGAGGGTGGCTGAGTTTAGCTAAATTGGAGGAGAATCTAATTTTTTTTTTTTAATTTATTTGTGAGAGGATCTAATTTTAGACTCCGGGAGTCCACACTTGGAGGCTTGCCTCTGGAGCTGCTGGGGGTGAGCAGACCCAAGGGGTCCCTCCTTTCTGTGCAGGAAGAACCCCTTCCTGCAGGCTTCCCTCGTGGTGGACTCCATTCCCCTCCCTCCGTCTGTCTTCTGTGCAGAGGGGGACAGGCGTTTGTTTGAGAAGGCCCCGGATGCTCCCCGTCAGAACCCGGGCCACTCCTCCCCATCTGCACGTGCCCCAGGCACCACCCAGTATGGGGGGAGGGGGGCGACCCTGGGGCACCACCCAGTATGGGGGGGGCGACCCTAGCATGAAAAAAGC
The DNA here is from genome assembly GCA_004026765.1 of Micronycteris hirsuta. Lineage (NCBI taxonomy): Eukaryota > Metazoa > Chordata > Mammalia > Chiroptera > Phyllostomidae > Micronycteris > Micronycteris hirsuta. Next base: position 26,050 of record PVJI01019084.1, read on the forward strand.
AGGGGCAGCGGCTTCCCCAAAGTGACCCGAGAGGTTACGACAGAGCCAGGACCAGACCCAGACCCAGATTTCTCGACATCACGTTTCTTCTGCTGATGCCGGTCACCCCCCAAGTCCACCAGCATCAGAATCTGGTTTTCCAAATAAGAGCTGCAGAGGAAGCCCCAGCCTCGCTGGGCCTCAGCTGCCTCATCTGTAAAGTGGGGATAACACGTGCTCCATTCAGAAGAAAGGATTTCAGGCAAGGGCCACGCCAGGATCCCACAGCAGAGTCCTGTCTTCCCAGTTAGGGTGCCTCACATTGGGGGGACGTTTGGGCCAGGTCACTCGGGTTTAGGGCTGTCCTGTGCCCTGTGGGATGGTTAGCAGCATTTCTGGCCTCTACCCACTAGATGTCAGTGGGCCCCCTCGGTTGTGGCAGCCAGAACCGGCTCCAGACAGGACTAAATGCCTATCTGTGGATCGGGGGCCAAAATCACCCCTGGTTGGGAGCCTCTGCTGTAGGAGCAACCACCAGTCGACAACAAGGTCAAGAGCGGTGCAGACAGGGACTGCGTGGAGGGAACCCTTCCCCTGGCTTCCGAGGGACCTTCCTCGGACAAGCCCCGTTGTCTCTCCCGGGAATGTCCCGGCCTCTCCAAAGAGCAAAGTTTGTCTGCCAACACACGGGAGCTTCTGATCTGGCCTCTGTCTCAGCTACCCCAAGCAAGGCTGCCTGACCTTGGATACATTTCTTGAAGCAGACACTGGCCTGCAGTGTCCACGGCGTCGCAGGTGAGACAAGACAAATTCACTCAGACTACTGGGTCCTATGGAAAAAAAGGGAAGGCATGGCCACTCTCTCAAGGGGAGAGTGTTTCAGAGGGCCTCAGCCACTCTCAAAAGAAGAGCCTGCCTACCCTTGCCTTGACAGGTTTTTATTGTCTTTCTGAGCACATTACATTGAGGGTTTTTATTTACTATGCACGGGTCCTCATTGACTATGCATAGATCACTGTAGGTGATTACCTTTTACAGATAACAAAGGAAAGAATGTTGCTAATTACATCAAGAAAGAAGGAGCCCTGGCTGGTGTAGCTCAGTGGATTGAGTGCAGGCTGCGAACCAAAGGGTCGCTGGTTCGATTCCCAGTAGGGGCATATTCCTGGGTTGCAGGCCAGGTCCCCAGTGGGGGCCACATGAGAGGCAACCACACATTGATGTTTCTCTCCCTCTCCTTCTCCCTCCCTTCCCTTCTGTCTAAAAATAAATAAATAAAATCTTTAAAAAAAAAAAAAGAAGGATATTTGCAAATGCAAAGAGAAAAGTGGTTGAACTGGTTACACTCTTCCTTGGAGGATTTAGCATGGACTTTAGGAAGTTACTTTAGAGATATGTAAACCTTTGCTGCCTCAATCCAGGGTGAGGGAGTTTTAGCAAAAGCAAGTCTCTTAGCAGCCTAGGTACAAAGCAGGCCTGATTCCTCACGGGAGAACCCATCCGTGGGCGTGGGCCCCGTGTTGCTCTCCACTGGCCCCTCTGAGTGGGAGTTGGGCCCACGCCACACAGAATGGTCTCCCATAATTTCTGATTGTATTTTTATTTATTTTTAGAGAGAGGGGAAGGGAGAGGAAAAGAAAGGGAGAGAAACATCAATGTGCAAAAGAAACATCGATTGGTTGCCTCTCACACGCCCCAACTGGGGACCTGGCCCACAACCCAGGCATGTGCCCTGACTGGGAATTGAACCGGCGACCTTTCAGTTCACAGGCCAGCACTCAATCCACCGAGCCACACCAGCCCAGAGGCCATGTTTCTGAGCCTTGGTTTCTTCATCTTTAAAATGGGAGCAATAGCACCTTCCTTGAGCAATATGGGGATTGAATGAGAGAATCCATAGGAACTGTTTAGCTTGGTGCCAGGCACAGAATCAACATCCACGGTTATTGTTATTTTTTAAAAGACTTTTACTTATGCAGCACGTTGAGTGCTCCCTTCCTGGCATTGCGGGGAGGGAGCAAGGAAGGTGAGAAGGCAAGCTCAGAGAGATTGAGTGCTCTGCCTCAGGGCACACAGCTAGTTCAAGAGAGGAATTTAACTGCAGTTAAAATTCTCAGGGTGGGAGCCTCGCCTACTGGTGGTGGTTTTCCGGAAAGTCTGGGAACACATGTGACAAGCTCATGTAAAATGGCCGAGTGTCTCCCCAGCTCCATGAGGAGACACTTTGCACTGGGGTGTAAAGAAGCCAGTGTGATCGGTTTGTCTCCCTTTGCTTACCCCCAGCCCAGCCCCAGCAGAGGAGCCCAGCCCAGAGGCAGCAGAGAGGAGGTGGAGCCTGCATTCTCGAGGTCTCAGAACTTCACTTTAACTTTATTGGCCAGCCCTGAGCTCCACTCCCCCCTACCCCGCCTCCCACAAGCCTGAATTCCCAGAATAATTAACCGTTCCCTGCTTCGCTGTAGGGGCCAGGCCGCCCATTCATTGCGTGTATTGCAGGCAGGAGCTTGCAACACAGACAGTGGGGATGATGCAATTTTTGTCCGCTGGGCAAATACTTGCTGAGCACCCCTCTGTGTCAGGGACAGTGGAATGGTGCCCAGCCGTGTCTAACCATGAGTACTGGAATAAGGCCGTTCTCTGGGTCGTTCCCTTGAGGGATCACAGCCTGAAGAAGCCCCCACCCCACACTGGGATCAATTCTGTGCAGGGCCCCAACAGGTCTGCCTTCTAGGCCCTTCCGGCTGGAGCCTCAGTCATCACCTCTGAAAAATGGGAGGAAACTCGGCCCTGCCACGCACCCACACGCAGGGTGGGTGTGATGTCAAATAAGGTAAAGCTCGAGCAATAAGCTGTCACTCCTGCTGGAATATCCCAGCCATGAAGCAGAATGGAGCTGCTTTGTTCTCCACTTATGGCGAATGACTCACTCAGGAGGAGATGAAGTTTTCAGATTGACTGACACTTTATAATTTTAAGCACCAAACTCTTTAACGTATTAAACTAGGAGGGGGAAGAACGCCGTATGCTGAGGGCGCGTGAACTCCTGGTGGCTTCGTTTCACCGCTTTATCACAAAGCGATGCCTTCAGGGACCGGTTGCCTCAGGACTCACTGGCCCCAGTGGATGTGCCTTGCCAGGGCTCAAGTCCTTGCCACTCGGTCTCACCTCCAGCTTGAGAGTCCCCACCTGCTTCGAGGTGGGGCCACTCTCTCTGGATGACGTCTGCCATTCAAGTGGCTTAGCCCACTGTGTCAAGCTGGGGGGGACTCTCAAATCCGGGTCCGCAGCAGCAGGCTGGACTCGGATCCCTGTGTCCACTGCCTGCTCTTCTGTCCTTGTTCCCTGACTCCAAGCACATGGCCACCATGCGGGGGTCAGCCTTGCTCAGACCCAGCAGCTCTCGGGCAGATCCCAGGTTAGGGCTACCAGGAATCCAGGATGGAAGGGCTACAGGGCATCCAGCCGCTGCAAGACAGAATCGGTGAGGGTCACAGGAGAGAAGCGGGGTTCTCTCCACGTGGGGGGTTCGTAAGCCCCCCGCAAAGGCACTCGCACGCACACAGGCTCACACCTTTGTCCACAGGTGAGGACTACAGGAGCCAGAGGTTGACTGACAGGCTCGAGGTATGCTTGGGTTCGTTTCTCCAGGGCTCTTGTGCACGACACACCTGCTCTTCAAAGCCCGTAATGGCAATCAGCAGAGAAAAAAGCACAACAATCGGCCAAAAGCATGTGACACGCTGCAGAACGGTGTGCCTCGGGATGAGATGGGAGGGGCCTCCCGGAAGGTCCAAGTGAGCTGGGTACCAGGGAGGCTTCCCCAAGCTGGTGCAGCGTGGAGAGTTGGTACCCCAGGGACACTGGTTCCGGTGCACTTTCTTCGCGCCTCTCCTCCCGCCTCCCAGAGCCTCTCCCCGTCTCTGAACCAGAAAAGGCTTTAAAAAATCACATAGATATCTAATGAAACTACACATACACTTCCGTGTGATCCGGCAATCCCACTTCCGGGAGTTCGCCTTGAAGGTGCACGTCCAACAGCGTGAAAGTCCTTCTGCATCACGGAGCTACCTGTTATAGCACTATCTGTGGTTGTGAAATGTTGGGAGCACCTGAATGTAGATGTGGAGAAGGACATCTGAATAGGCTGCAGTCAGGCCGCACGACGGAGACCTGTGCGGATGTGACAAGAATGAGGAAGGGCTCTGAGAAATGTGGGGACCAACTTCTGGGACATATAGTTAAGTGAGAAAAAAGCAAAGGGTAAGAGAGTATCCGCACTGTGCTGCCTTTTGTGTAAGAAAACGTGCATGTATCTGTCCATTCCTGCAAAAAGAAGCACAGGAAGGATCCACCAGGAACTAACGGGACTGGCTGTCTGTGGGGACGGGCGGGGACAGGGTGAGGCGATTGTGGGGGCACTGGTCTACTTCTCTGACTTTCCGAACTATGTCCTGTTTTGCATGCTCTGGAAAATAAATGAACAAGGAAGGGGAGGATGAAGTGTTAATACCCACAGAAACAAGTGAACCTAACTGTGCTTCAAACAGGTAACAACGGAACAGGGGGAAACTAGCCCCATAACCTCCCCTGCCCACCCAAGTGATTCTTGAATGTGGTGCTTGGGCTGTTTTGACTCCATATCCTCCGTAAAAAGACAAAACATACACACCCTGGAAATAAATAGCGAACCCTTTGTATTGGCTTGTTTTTCACAGAGTTAATGGGTTACCAATTATGAAACTAGGACTGAGCAAATATCGCGGATGGGGAAATTGACATGCCCCTCTCCCCCTCCCCCAGTCGGAGAGAGGAAAACCAAACTAGGGTGAAATCTGTGGAGCAGGGTTGGAATTGGAGGTACCAGTGTGAGCTCGGGATTTCGAAGACAGATACAGAAATAGATCTAGTGCACACGTGTGTGTGTGTGTGCGCATGCACGTCCCTAGCTCTAGCTCTGCTCGCTGAGAGGGCCTGGAAGCAAGCTTCCCCTGTCCCCCCCACCCCAAGCGCTGCCCCCCCCCACCGCCCCCGCCTGGTGCCGTGAGCCTCCCTCGCGCTCAGATCTCGGTTCTTCACGTCATTACCCATCAAAAGGAACTGGAGCTGCTGGGGCAGGGAAAGTACAGTGTGAGCCGGGACCATTTCTCCAAAAACTGAGGAAGTGCTCCAAGATCCATGCGGACACACCTGTCAAAAGGATACGGGAGCCTGGAGCCTGGGGGCGGGGCAGGGGAATGCCGGAAGGAGGAATCAGAAGTTACTATTTAATGGACACAGATTTCAGTTACTAAAGATGGAAAGAGATAATGGTGACGATGTCACAGCCCTGTGAGTGTACTTAATGCCACCGAACTGTACACTGAAAACAGTGAAGATGATGTCAGAAACACTTGTCCCCTATCCTCTCAGGGTTACGCTTAGGGGCCGTCAAATTACACTAAGACAGTTCTCCCTCCCGTGGAAACACGCCTGCCTGTGGGAGCTCACAGACAGATGCGACTCGAGGGGGGAAGTGGGGTGCACGCCGTGTGAGTTCGGGAAGGGCATGAGAAGGGGCGCTTACGGGAAACAAACCGGGGGAGACGATGGCTCTGTGACGATGCCTATGCAGGTGTGGCTCGGACGTCCCGTCCCCATGACAAGAATGGGTCTTTCCTGGGGGCTTCTGGAGAGGGAGCGTGTGACGGTGAAGCTCTTCTGAATTCTTCTGGGTCTGCGACTTTAGGCTGATAGAGGAATTCAGGGGGAAAAGCCTCTTCTCAAGTGCCTTCCGCGCAAAATAATCTTGATGCCTCAGTGCCGTAGTCTGGGCCACGCCAATGGTCCAT
>PVJI01019085.1:0-31849 GCA_004026765.1 Micronycteris hirsuta
TATGGAGGACACATGGACAGAGCCAAGGGGGAGGAGGGAGGCGAGGGAGGGAGGTGGGGTTGGAGGGGGAGGGGGAGGGGAGAGGATGCAGATAACTGTAAATGAACAACAATAAAGTAATTATTTTAAAAAAGAAAAAGAAAAAAAAGAGAAAAACAAAAAACAAAAAAAAGGAAAAAGAAAAAACCTCCCTTGTCGCCTGATCTCAGCTGAAAAGGAACACCTCTATGCTCTTTCCAATGTGCACAGTAGGGCTACAGCAGACGTCTAGCATGGGGCAGTGTGGAAGTTGCTATTCTTCTTATAACATTAAACTTTTCACCCTTAAATATGCATGTTTAAATGTTAATTTGCAACAATAAGAAATATTTGTTAAAATTTCTTATTTATCCTTAGAGACAGAATTTTCGTGAGAGTGATGTTGGCCTTTACTCTCTGCTTTGGTCAGGACACAGAATTCGGGTAATAAATACAAAAGAGACACAGGGAATAGAAGTCCTACACGACCTTGTCAAGGAACACAGCTCTTTACATTGACAGTGTAGAGTAGGACACTTAATGAGCTCATTTTTTAAAAGTTGTACATTTTCTTATGTAACCTGGAGGTTGAGCAACTCTTTTTGACATATCCAAGTACAAATTCATTTATTTTTGTCACCCATTGCCTCTTAAAATATACTTAGTATGGTAATTCCAGGTTTTTTCTCTCACTCTTAGATAAAGTTGTTCTAGAGATACTTTGCATTGTTATTACACATACAATCCATTAATTAGAATGTTTAGTCCAAGAGATTAGTCATAAATCTGAACTTTTATTTAACAGCATATTTTACCACTTACATTAATACCAGCTCATTTCGGGCTGAAAGCTCTCAGGACTAAGATTATAGGTATGGTTGGCTTTTCTATTTATTCATTTAAACTTCTCTCATAAACTCCCCCACCCTCTTTACTAGATGTTGTTTTCAAGGTAAGGATGGTTCTCATTTTAACCATCATTCACATGGGTTTCACATATTTTGGGAGAGTTTCCTTCCTGAGTTTCTCTGAGGTTCCCTGCTTGCTGCCTCTCTCCTGGTTTTCTCTTGATTTGTGTTTTTGTTGTTTTGACACTTTCCTGGGGTTTGAATGTGCATCTTCCGCTTCTCGCTGCTGTGTCCCCTCCACGACTCTAGGTGGCACTATTAGACAGAAGTCGGAACAGGTTTCCCTGCACAGTCCACACTGGTTAGGAGAGGATCCTACACATCCAGGAAGTGTGTATAGGTTTACCCCAAAATAGCATCACTCTTCAAAAGTCATGAAGTCCTTTATCTTTGTCAAGAGTTCCAAGGTGGGAGTCAGATCTTAGTTTGCTCTACCTCTCAAATGAAGGCATCTCATATTAAGGTCTCCATAGATCCCTGTGAGGATCTGTACTCCAAGAATATTTGAACAGGAGGGAGAAGGAAAGGGAAAAAAATCATAGCATATTTTTAACCAAAATTATCTCCCCCCCAAGAGCTTCTCCCTCAAAGCCTCTCTCCTTTCTTCCTTTCATCTCTTACATACTTGAGGTGAAATGTTTCAAAACACTATGATAAATTTATTTTTTATTACTTTACATTTTCTGTATAGATTCTACAAATAGTAGTTCATCTTTTGAATTTCAAATCTATTGTGCATTAGATTCATATACAAAAAATCTCAAACTTAACACGCTGTTATACTTTAAATATCTTAATTACATAATAGTGGGATGGCACTGGCTTCAGCAGCCATCTTGGATTTTAAACACATCCAGACGCATTTATAAGAAGCATTTGAGCAAGAAAACTCTGGGAGATTAAAGGATGCATGAAAGAGTCAGTCATAGCAGAAGAGAAAACTAGTTTCTGACACTTAGGATCTTGGAATACATATTTCAGTGAAAGAGCATGTTTCTAAAGATATAAAATGGATTCCTGCAGGTTATGTTCATTTACTTCTTTACTTAGTCCTTCATTCATAGATTTGTAAAACTAAATATGGATATCTTATATGTAACAAGCTCTGTGCAGTGAGTTGCAATACTGTACAAGAATACCAAACAAGTCATTTTTATAGAAGTAATTGCAATACTTTTCTAATAAGAAATTCATAGTGTATCTTCCAAAGTTTCTTATAAAAATAAAAAAGTGACATCGTAAAATGTTTGATGTGGGAGCATAAACATGTTTGCTTTTTTACTTCCTACCTAATATTACTGGTTTCATTTCATTTTAGTGAATTATAATTGTGATTTGAGATGTGATTTTTTTTATTCTGTTAGTTTAGATTCCCTTGAATCAACAGAAATACACCCCTCTTAGAAACTACCAGAGTTTTAAGACTCAGTCGGGTGATCTTCAGCAAGTGTAACTAGTTGTACCCTTTAGGAGAAAAAAATATTTAGTTGTCTTTCAGTGATAACAAATTACTTCATCATAAAGTTAAATATTTTCAAACATGAAACTAGTAATAAATTCCATGATATCATACACAACTACAAACCTAAAATATTATTAAGTATAAATAAAAATTAAAATATTGATGAATTAAATGATAATTTTACATGATGCAGCAGATAGCTTGCTGAAACTAAATCACCACTTAAAATATAAAAACATTGTTGCTACACCAGCATGGGTTTTTTGAATACAGTGTACTTACTCTAGTGTAAGGGATTTGATTATTTCATTCTTGAATCAATTTTAGTTTAATTGTTCCAACTGCTCTAAAATTTGGGTTTGTGCTGTGTGTCATGAGGTCCCACGGCCTTGGCTTAGCAAGCATACTTTGTTTACTTTTTCCTTGACCTCCATTCTTTTCTCATTAACCTGAAATCATTAAAAAGTAAAATGATTTGTTGACTCAATGAATCACAAACATAGAAGTAAATCCACTTACAGAATTCATCTTATAATGTAGCCATTAGAATTATAATGATCTATGTACAATGTTCTAAGGTAACCACTGAAATGATGCAAAATGCAACACAATTAACTGTTTACATTTATGATTGAAGTAAATGCAGGCACTTAGAATTGTTCATGGTACCCATCATGAAGAAGGAGGAGAGGGAGGAACAGAACAAGAGAAATTTTCTGAACCTTTAGGAATATATGGTTCCCAGTGAGACACTTATTTAGACCTTGAGACACTTATTTAGACCTCTAAAGTGCACATTTTAAAGTTGGCTTATAAAACATATTTTAATTGCACATTAGGCTAGACAATAAAATATCCCTGTGCAGTTTTATTTATTATATTAAAATATTTGATATACATATATAAAATACACATGACATAAAATATAAAGTACCTGAGAACCTATAGACAATGTGAGAAATGCAACACTAGTATAACTTGTTAAGTGTCTCCAACTGATACTCTCCTCTTTCAAGATTCAAATCTCTGATGACTCCCCTCCCTATCCAGAAGTAATAGCATCCTGAGTTTTAAATTATTCACTCTTTGCCTTTTAATTTATACATTTATTACATGTTTATCTTTAAACAATACATAGTTTACTTTTACTTATTTTTCATGTTGTAACAATGGTATTATAAAGCATATAATATTTTGTGGTTGTTTTCTCTTTCCACTAATTTACTTGTTGCTGGCTCATTCATGACTTTACCTTTTATCTCCTCATATAGTTCAAAATTAATTTATATTTATTCCCTGAAATGTCAACATTGAAGTCCTTGAGAGTCTGTCTGTTGCTTTTCTTACTCCCACAAATTCTCATTCAGTGATTGCGTGCATATTAATATTTGATTGTGAGTTTATTATTTAATAATTCATAATTTGTCGAGGCCCAGGGCCTAAATTAATAATGGTCTCTCTTAGAGAGAATTTTCAATTCCTTCCACTAGACTCAAGGGTGTCATATCCCCATGGCCTTATCTCCTGCTGCTACTGATACTTTCATCTCTCCACCTCACAGGGAGCCAACTACCCCGTATCTTAGTGCTACCTGTATTGGCCAGTGAGAGTTGTCTGCAGTGTGCTGTGAGCCCCTCAAATCCATAAGCTTTGTATTTTATAACAAAGTTAGTTCTTTAATAGGAAACTTCCAGAAGTATCTTGTCAGGAAGTATGCTAGAAGCAGGTACCATAACTGGCTAGATTCAAATTACACTGGCTTATTTTTTTTTTTTAAGCATATAAAAGTAATAATAAAAATCAGGCCCGGCTGGTGTAGCTCAGTGGATTGAGCACGGGCTGGGAACCAGAGGGTCCCGGTTCGATTCCCAGTCGGGGCACATGCCTGGGTCGTGGGCCAGGTCCCCAATGAGGGCCATGTGAGAGGCAACCATACATTGCTCTTTCTCCCTCCATTCTCTCTCCGAAAATAAATAAATAAAGTCTTTAAAAAAAAAGTAATAATAAAAATTAGACTTTCAAGAAATCAAGAATTTTCATATAACCAAAGAACAGAGAACAAAGAGTCATGGGATTTTAATAAATTACCAGTTTCATACTTAGTAATATTTATTTCAAAATGCATTACAAAAGTGTATATCAACCAAGTTGATTTTATATTTATGTACACTATTTTAATATACTCGTATAAATATTTCCTCTCATTCCTGAGTTTCTCTGTATGGTTACAGTCTTCTGTGTGTGTGCGTGTCAGGGAGTAGCTGGGAGTCAAATAATAGCTTCTTATGTTAGTGTTCATGTTATTTTGTCTGGCCGTATTATTTGCACAGCAGATCATCAGCCTTTCATTGGTGATATCACTTGAATTTGAATTAATAATATACAACAAATAAATAAGTTTACATTGGAAGATTCCAGTTACCACAATAACGGTATTTGCTAGTGAATTGCTTCTGCTCCACTTATTTTATTCAGGGTATTTGAAAGTCAAGTCATTACAGAACTGCTTTAACAAAGCTGGAGACCTAAACTGTGTTTGACCAATTTAATTTCGCAGCCTAAGGAAGTACGATTAGGAGCTGCTTCATATGGATCGGTCATAGAATGAAAGACTGAAGCCTTGAGTGCTGTGTAGTAGTAGCTTGTTTGACCATGAAGGTAAATAGAGAAACAGTCTGGAGAGAAGAAAGACTAACGCAGCAGAAGAGAAAGAGAATCAGTGAAAGATGGAAATGCAATTCTAAGTGCTTTTTTGTGGTGTGGCTCCAATCCCTTCCTTACTACCTCCTGTATTTGTGTTCCACAAGATGCTACTATATACTTAAAATACGTCTTTTTATGGTCTTGCTTTTTTTTTCTTGAATTTATTTTGCTATTTGCAACCAATGAGGTGGCCAAACTAATTTCAATCTGAGCTTTGAATGAAACCACAGAAAATAAAATTTCTCCACTAGCAACATACTTACCAGATCCACTGTGTGAGTCTGGGCAAGTTATTTAAACTGTCGTGCTAATTGCACACAGTAATAGCCCTACCTTTTGTGACAACTAAGTAAATTAATACATTTAAAAATGCTAAAAACACTGCATTTACATAGTAAGCATTATGTGTGTTGACCCGTTTATGTCATCCCCATTTTTATCAGTTCTAAATGTCTGTCAATTCCATATTACATGCCACATTTTAATACAGCAGAATGTGATAAAGTCCATTTGATTGCACTGTTTTTTTTTCTTTCTTTTTTCCCCCTATGGAGTTGGTTATCAGAGCTTGTTTAAGGCAGGGAGGGGAGTGGGACAAAGGGGAACCCTGTAAAAAATTACTCATAAATCAGTGCTTTGTCTGACGATGCAAATCTATTTTTAAAGCTTAATACTAAATTTTTAAAAATGTGTCATATTTTAGATTGTTGTTTCTAATATGTATACACCATTGTCATTTGGGAAATAAACCAAATAACTTTTGATAGTTATAATGTTGAAAAGTAACAATTTTTAAATAGGTCACAATTCCTTTCCCTGGTTTTACGTTCAACACCACCTGCTGCTTTAATTTAAAAAAAATAAACTTAAAATGAAAATAGTTCACTATTAATAGAACACATAGTCAAGGTCACAGCAGGTTCCTGTCCACGATGAGGTACTTCCGTTGGATCCTTAGCCTTCCCTTGAAGGACTGATGTGTTCAGCTTTAAATAATAAACTAAACTGGCCTTGTGTCAGCAGGAAGGCCAGGTGGCCAGAACGATAACATGACTACTTGAGGAAGGAATTTCCTACTCCTTCATTCCTTATGAGCTAATTCTTTCTCTCATTCCCCTTCACATGCTGGCAAGCAAAGTAAGAATGTTCTTCTGAGATCATGGGAGGAAAAAAGAACATCCCAACACATTATGGCAAATTCATGAGTGAATATAGCCATATATTTCTAAAACCAAACCAAAGTGTTGCCTCTTTATTCTTGTTTGAAAAGACTAAAAAATATATCTATATAGTTTAACTATATGTAAACTATATGTATATAAAATGTAATGGATATATTTCTCTCTTGAACAAACAATGTGAGCAATGAATCTAGGGACTCTAAACTGTTAAGCAGAAAATGGAAAACTGATGTTTACCACAGTCTGAGTAAAATTTAAAATTACTTGGAATACTATTAAAGTATGTAAAATAGATTCATGTGCTATATTAAGCTAACATTTTTTTCCTCCAAAGGAAGTTGCTTGGTGTTTGCGAAATTGGCATCAATTGCTACATGCAGTCCTGTGGGTAGGCTAGTCACACTTGTAACATTTCTTTAATGGGGGCGCATGAAATGTTCCTCCTTTGCAAAACACACTGTCTGAAAATGAAGTGTGTCTATAGTCAGAGGTGTTCAGTTTGCACCCAGGTTGATCGAACCATGAATCAGGAAAGAGGGGATTCCTCAAGAGCTGACGTACATATTAGTTTTCTTTTGCTGTTATAAAAATTGCCACAAATGTAGTAGCTTAAAACCAGATACTTCCATGTCTTAGAGTTCTGTAGGACAGAAGTCTGACACAGGTTTCACCCAGCTAACATCAGGGGTTGGTAGGGCTGTGTTCTTTTCTGGTACTTCCAGGGGAGAATTTGTTTCATTGTCATGCCCAGCTTCCGGCGTCTACCCTCATTTGTTGACTTATAACCCCTTTTTCTCCAACGTCAAAAGGGCGTTGCATCCTTCTCACATTGCACCCATCTGACTCCCCCCTCTGCATTTCTCTGCCTCTTTTCAGTGGTAACATTGAGCCCCCACCCCCTCCATGTAATCTAGAATAATCTCATTATGTTATGTCAGCTGTTCAGCAAATTTAATATCATCTGTGAATTTAGTTGCCTTTTGCCATGTAACAGAACATATTCATAGGTTCCTGGGATGAGGACATGGATAGCTGGGGGGTGAGGAAGTGAATTGTTCTGCCTATCATAAGGACAATATTTGTTTTCTGTGTTGTTTAGGTTGAATTGTTCAATGTGAATTTTCATAGAGAAGATCATCAGTTTAATAACTAAAGATCACCTTTTGATAAAAATGTACAATCATGGATATTTAATGGAACCATTACTTGACATTCATATAAGAAACTGGTTACTGTCAATGAAATGATAATTGTTGGAAAAAAATTATCTGTTTCATTTCAAAGTGAAATGAGGTACAAACTGAGGATGCAATTTACTCATTTCAATTTACTGAAAATCAAAATAGTGAATATCATATGTACTATTCATTATTCCTTTGATGCAGTTCAGCAGTTTTATAAATAACCAAACAAATTCTGAATATGGCCACATGATAAACCCAAATAGGGTGGTTTAAAGACATGGAAATCAGGTAATTGAAAATAGAGGCAGGAAGACTAAATGCAATGTTGAATCACTCAAACAAAATAAGTCAGTTGGTATTTTATATTAAAAATCAATTATCTTCTTTAAAGACCTTGACAAATCATGCATCTAGCTAAGTAATACATGAACGAAACACAGAGGGCACAAGACCCAGCCCTTCAGTTGTAGAGTTTCTACTTTTGAGAATTATTTCAACTTAGGTATTATTTTGCTAGAAATGACCCAAAAATTGTAGTAACATTTTATAAGCAGCCTTTAGAACTCCTGCACTCCTGACATGTAGTAAAGCTAATTAGACATATTTACTCTGTGAGAGAAACAAAGATTTCACCTACTTTCATTCAAGTAATCTTAAAAGAATCAACAGTAGGAAGACAATATGATACCCATTTTACAGACTCAGAAACTGAAGTGCTGAGAGATTCGATAACTTGTTTAGGAGTGCGGTAAGAATTGGATCTGGCGTTTCTAACCCGCCCACCTGGCTCCATGACCTGGATTATTAATGCCCCTCTCCTGCCTTCTAACTCGGGCCACATGCACATCTTGTCCCTCTTATATGTGAGATGCCTTGCAGTTCACACTGTGGGGTTTTGAGTGGTTATTCCACAAATATAGATCATATATATATAGAAACTATGACATATTATATATTATAGAACATATACTCTATGTGTGTGCTATTCATCTAATGACTGCATTTTCAACATCAAAAAAATATAGACTTCATGCTTTCCAAATGGACAGCATGCAAGCTTTTCACAGTTGAGGAAAAACAAAAGTCAGATGAGGCTGGCTTGGTGTTACTTGAATTGAAACTGGATGGACGTGCTTGCTATCACTCTTATTCAGTGCAATACTTTGGAGAGAGCACAAGCTAATAGGATCATATATTACTTTTCTGTTGCCTTGTAACAAATTGTCATAAATTTAGAAGCATAAAACATCACTGATTTTACAGTTTCCGGGTGAGGAGCCCGGACACGGATTAGCCAGATCCTCTGCTCAGGGTCTCTCCAGGCTACAATGAAGGCATTGCCAGGGACCGAAATCCCGTTTTGGGCTTGGAGTCCATTCCCAAACTCATTGATTACTGGCAGTATTCAATGCCTTGTAATTTTATAGGACTGGAGGCCCTCAGCTCCAAGAAGCTACACGTTATTTGAGGCCCTGTGGTCTCCACAGCAGGACAGTCACTTTTTTTCCGGGCCAACAGGAGAGTATCCTTCTGACTCTTCAGTTTCTTTCACATGGCTCATTTCACTAAGGCAGGTCCATCCAGGATAACCGCCCTCTTGATTAAGTCAAAGTGAACTAATTAGTAATCTAATCACAGGGATGCCATCGCATCATAAACTCAACAGGAGGAGATGACATAGGGTACATAAATCAGGAGCAGGAAATTTAGGGTGTCTTAGAATTCACAGATCATTTACCCAAATTTGGTACAAACATGATAAACCCCCTTTCTTCCAGGTGAACAGATTTAAAAAGACTTTAACTCTTAAAAATGATCAGTCTAGTGGATGAAGTTGTAATATCCAGACGCATGCTTTTCATGGACATGAAAATGCTAATATGTATTTTGTCTATTTGAAAACAGTATCTTTAGTTATGCAGATGTTTTCACCCTTGAGGGTCTCCATCCCCATTCTATGTGAAACTATTTTTTGAGAACTTGAATATGAAGGAAAAAAGCACTTATTTTAAAAATTTTTGCTGCAAATTTTAATGCTGAGTTTTTATACTGTTAACATGTTTTAATGCATTTCATATGGAGACTTCAATCTGTTTAAAAATCCAGTAAATTGACCTGTGCTAATGAAAAACAAATACAACAGCTCAAGTACAATATAAAACATCTAAGAATTTAAGGGATTGAAAGTATCTTACTAAATCAAAGATGCCCACACTTCACCCTTTGGAAGTCTCTGAGAGTGAGGAACTTAGCATTACTTTAGCATGAGTAATGCAAAAAGGAAAACATTGTCATCTTTTACATTTTGGGTTTTAGTCTTCAAAAATATTTTCCCGTGGAGAATAAATTCCTTCTCTGACTGTTAATCATATGCTCGCTTTCTGGGTGCCAGTGGGAGATAGTACAGCAAGAAATATTTTCCAACTTCATGGCAAAACCCAAAATAATATCAGCTGAAATGTGCAATTGTCTCCCCCACTGGGCCTGGGAGGCCAAGCAGGGGACAGCTTTGTGTATTTTAGCATCTCCTGTGATAATTTTTAGAATTTGGTATGTCACATTACAATTTCATCTGGTGGCAATCTACTCAGATGACATATGGCCACAGCAGATGCTCGGCAACAACTTGACCTGGAAGTGGAAGTTCATTGTAAAGATAAGCAACGTTAGCACTACTCTAAAGAGTTGTTGTTAATTTAACTAAAAATATATCTACTTATTATTCATAGAGGATATCATGGACTTTTTGAATATGCATGTTGTTTTTAACAACAAAGCTTAAACAATTTATGTTGTTCAAATAAGGTAATTGATCCTCATGAAACAAAAATTTTCTCACATTTAATTATCTGTTTATAACCCAGTTCTCTAATATTCAGAATATCATTTCCAAGACACAATGTAATAAAAAACAATGTTTATATTCTCAAGTTTTTCTGCTCTCTTCAGGCTATTTATAATTTAAAACAATGCAAGTAATTGATAATATAGTTAAATATATCATTGTTGTTATTTTAGCACAGCTAAGTGTTGTAAATAATCTTCTATTAAAAGTGTTTACTAAGGTCAAGTTAATTAAATTATTATAAGAACTTATGGTCACTCCCTTGGCTTCTAAATATAAATGATTACTAGGTTTTATTAAATATTATTTTACTTAAAGTCTTATACTTTGCATTTCCCATAAGGTATATCCAGCACTGGTGTAATTCTCCTAAGACTCAGCTTGAATTAGGATACAATTCTATCTCCCCCCTCCAAAAAAATAGAGAAATTCTGATTTATTGCATCTAGAATGGTCGTCTTATATAATATGCATTGTTTCAGTTATCTGCTCTAGGTTCTTGAAGTCACTAATCCTCTGTATCTATTGAATTTCCTTATTATCAACTATCTTCTACCATATTTAAATTTTTGCATGTGCGTTCTCCTCAACGGTTTTTGTTGCTGCTGCTTTTTTTTGTTTTGTTTGTTTTGCTTGTTTTCACCCTATAGAAGGACACTTCCATTTCAGTTATCTATTGTCGAGCAGCCAGTTGTACGCATCGGGTG
Organism: Micronycteris hirsuta; assembly: GCA_004026765.1. Lineage (NCBI taxonomy): Eukaryota > Metazoa > Chordata > Mammalia > Chiroptera > Phyllostomidae > Micronycteris > Micronycteris hirsuta. Next base: position 11,009 of record PVJI01019085.1, read on the forward strand.
CTTCTTGCTTGACATCACTCGTGTCATGTGGTTGTGGGCAGATGGTAATGGATATTCAGACTTCATAGTCCCAAAAAACACAGATTTCAATTTTTTTCAGGAAACACTTTTTTTGTATTTTGCTCACCAATTGACACACACAGACATCTTGTCACCTCCTCCAACAAATGTGTGGTTGTCACCCTCTCTCTTCATGTAGAATTCAGTCCTTTTTTGTATATGGCGTGAAGTAGGTTTCTTTTTTTTTCCATATATATATATATATATATATATATATATATATATATATATATATATACATATATATGTTTTCCAAAATTTTTGTTGAAAATAGTTTTTCTCCCATTAAATCACTTTGGTAGATTTTTTCCAGAAATTAATTGAACATACAGGGTTTAGGGGTTGTCTGTTTTTTGTTCTCTACTTGGTTGCATTAATCTGTCTGTTCTTGTCAGGTATAGCATATTATAAGGTAAAACTTACATGAAGTGATTAAATCAGGTAATGTGCACCCTGACATACTGTTCTTTTTGAAGTAGATTTGCAGTATTTTAGGTCCATTACATTTCCATATTAATTTTAATTTTTTGAAAAATTATTTGTTTGTTTGTTTGTTTCAGAGAGAGGGGAAGGGAGGGAGAAAGAGAGGGAGAGAAACATAAATGTACTAGAGAAACGTCGACCTATTCCTTCCTGCACGCCCCCAACTAAGGACCTGCCCCACAACCCAGATAGGTGTTCAATAGGTCCTTTCAGTTCGCAGGCCAGTGTTTAATCCACTAAGCCACACGAGCCATGGCTCCATGTAAATTTTAAAATCAGCTGATAAATTTTTATTTAAAGAACACTTTGTATTTGATGGGAATTACTTTGAAACTATACATCAACATGTGAGTATAGATATCTTAGCAAGAGGGAATAATCAAATGCATGGACATTTTATATCTCTTCATTAATTAAGGTTTTATTTAATCTCTTTTAGCTCTCTTTAGTTATATTTGGTTTTTCATTGAAACTAGAAATAATGTGATCACAAGAATTTTACACTTTTAAAGTTATTATTTATTATACTTTAAAATTCTATTCTCCATTTTTATTTTTGTAATTTTTATATTGTTTTCCATGTATCCTTTATAGATGTTCCTGAAAACCCTTCCCCCTTTCCCTCCCATTAACCTCTCCCACCTCCCATGTGGTCTCTGTCAGTTTGTTCTTAATTTCAATGTCTCTGGTTATATCTTGCTTGCTTCTTTGTTTTGTTGATTAGGTTCCACTTATAAGTGAGATCATATGGTATTTGTCTTTCACCACCTGGCTAATTTCACTCAGCATAATGCTCTAGAGCCATCCATGCTGTTGCAAAAGAGTAGAAGCTTCTTCTTTCTTTCTGCTGAATAGTGTTCCATTGTGCAAATGCACCACAGTTTTTTTATCCACTCATTTACTGATGGGCGCTGAGGCTGTTTTCAGCACTTGGCTATTGTAATTTGTGTTGCTATGAACATTGGGATGCAGAGGGTCTTTTGAATTGGTGTTTCAGGATTCTAAGGGTATAATTCCAGCAGTATAATTGCCAGGTCAAAGGCAGTTCCATTTTTAGTTTTCTGAGGAATTCCATACTGTTTTCCACAGTGGTTTCACCAGACTGCATTGCCACCAACAGTGCACTAGGGTTCCCTTTTCTCTACATCCTCTCCATCACTTGTTGTTTGTTGATTTGTTTATGATGCCATGAATATTCTTTTTATTTAGTATCATTATGCAATATTACTTTATTTTATGTCCAAAGCGCTTGGAGTCCTTTCTGTTGCACCAACTGTGCATCTTTGCTACATTCCCATAAACGTATGTGGGTGACAGAGTGGATGTTTTTAATAACATATTATGGGCTTATCTTTTATAGTTGGTATATTATGGGCACCAAAATTAGATCAGCCATTTGTCTGAGAGATCTTGGTGCTCTTTATTGGAGAAGAGCATTAGAAATCAAGATATGGTTTCTGGAAAACCTTGTTGCTATGGAATGTCTTTTTGTTCTTAGGCCCTTTCAGCTGAAAAAGCCAGGAAATATATACCCTGTAAATGATTATGTTCTTTCACTGACCTGCATATATTTCTGTATATACCCAACCATATCTGTATTGTTAAAGATAAATTCATTGTGATGTCTTCAACTACATTTTATTACCCAGCTGCTCTTTTTAGCATCCTGCTCATGCTTATCTACAGATTTCTACTCCAATAGTTAAAAACTTAGTTCCCACTATATGCTATCCATTTACACAACTTTTCAGTGCTGTGTACATGAATAAAGTACCAATATTATTAACCTGCACTTTCAAGGGAAGCAACTTCATCAATTAGCAAACAATGTATTTGTACAGTTTATTTTGCCTTTGGACTTACGGACCCCTCCTTTCCAAAGTTACTTAGGTCAACACTGTCTTGCCTCAGCACTTTCAGTGCAGTTGTTTCATTCAGTTGTAATACGGTTTGATCGGTTTGTCACGTTTTACATTTTTCCTGGTATCCTCGAACTTCCTAAGTGATTTTTTTTTTTAATTTTGCACGTATTCTGGTTTATTCTTGCTTCTGTAAAGTTTTATAGTTTTTCCCAATGTGTAGTGCTATGTACCCACTGTTACGGTATCGTCCAGAATGGTTTCACTGCTCTGCAAATTCCAAGTCCTTACCTCTTCATCCTTCTTAATCTCTCCCCCAAACCCAGGCCACCATGATCTTTTAATCTTTGCTGTAGTTTTACCTTTCCCAGAATCTTCTATAATTGGAACTCATTATCTTTTCAGACTAGTTTCTTTTTTTTTACTTTATTGTTGTTCAATTACAGTTGTCTGCATCCTCTCCCCTTCCCTCCCTCCTCCCCCTCCAATCCCACCTCCCTTCCCTGCCTCCCTCCTCCTCCTTGGTTCTGTCCATGTGTCCTCTATAGTGGTTCCTGAAAACCCTTCTCCCCATTGTCCCCTTACCCCTCCTCCCTGGCTATTGTTAGATTGTTCTTAATTTCAGTATCTCTGGTTATGTTTTGTTTGCTTTTTGCTTTTCTTGATTATGTTCCACTTAAAGGTGAGATCATATGGTATTTGTCCCTCACCGCCTGGCTTACTTCGCTTAGCATAATGCTCTCCAGTTCCATCCATGCTGTTGCAAAGGGTATAAGCTCCTTCTTCCTCTCTGCAGTGTAGAATTCCATTGTGTAAATGTGCCATAGTTTCTTGATCCACAGTATGGGAAAAATATTTGCCAATGATACCTCAGACAAGGGTTTGATCTCCAAAATATATAAAGAACTCATATGACTCCACTCCAGGAAGACCAAAAAAAAAAACAATTAAAAAAATGGGCAAAAGACATGAACAGACACTTCTTGAAAGACGACATACAGAGGGCCCAGAATCATATGAAAAGATGCTCAACATCATTAGCCATCAGAGAGATGCAAATTACAACCACAATGAGATATCACCTCACACCAGTCAGAATGGCCATCATAAACAAAGCTAGAGATAACTGTTGGAGGGGATGTGGAGAAAAGGGAACCCTACTACAGACTAGTTTCTTTTACTTAGCATTATGCATTTAAACTTATCTATGTCTTTTCAAGACTTGATAGCTCATTTCATTGCTGAATAATATTCTAATATTTTATTGTTTTGTCCACCCCATTGAAGGGCATCTTGGTTGCCTCCAAATTTGGAGATTATGAGTAAAAATTCTCTAAATGTTCAAAGGGAGTCCGTGTGTGTGTGTGGATATAAGTCTTCAAAGTATTTGAATAAATATATGTATAAGCATAATTGCTGGATCACATGGTAAGACTATGTTTAGCTGTGTAAGAAACTGTCAAACTGTCTTCCAAATTGACATCACTTTACATTCCCATTGGCAATGAATGAGGACCCCATTTCTCTGCATTCTCACTGCAATTGCTAGTGCCAGTTATCTGGACATTTAGCTATTCAAATAAAAGAGTATCTTATTAAGTTTTTAGTCTAATAGTTCAATTAGTGAAAGAGTATCAATTAAAATTTTAATGTATTTAAAGACTGAGGTATTTTTAACTGTCAGTTTTACTTCTAGTATATTTTAAACTTCATTGCTAGGTATATATTTAGAATTTTTATTTATTTTTGGAAAACTTATTTTTATTATAAAACTTTCGTCTTTATATTTATAATTATCTTAAAATTTACTCCCTGATATTAATTTGCTTCATATTATGTTATTTTTCATTTTAAACTGTTGTTATTATTAAAACATGCGTCTAATTATTACCATGCACTTGACTTTTGCTTTTTATTTCTTTTTTAGGTGAATAGTCTCATCTATAATAATTGAAATTAATGATAGATAGAATTTTATTCTCAGTCTTAGCTATTTGTTTTCTATTTGTCTCATTTTTCTCTTTTCTTCCTTTGCTGTTTTCATTGAATTAAGTAATTTCACTATTCTATTTTATCTTCTCTATTGATTTTAGCATTATTTTAAAAAATATCATTAGGGCCCCAGCTGGTGTAGCTCAGTGGATTGAGTTTGGGCTGCAAACCAAAGTGTCGCCAGTTCAATTCCCAGTCAGGGCACATGCTTGGGTTGTGGCCAGGTCCCCAGTGGGGGCCATGTGAGAGGCAACCACACATTGATGTTTTCCTCCCTCTCTTCCCTTTGTCTAAAAATTAATAAATAAATTAAAAAAATATCATTAGGAAATGCAATATGCTTTTCATTCTTTTCACACTTTACTGTGAATAAATATAACACTTCAGTAAAATGTAAGTCTTACATGATGCTCATTGTAACCACGCTCCCATATTTTTTGCCTTATCAAGCATGTTTTTTGCACTTGTAGTTATAAACCTTAAATTCATTGTTATTTGCCTTTAAGCAGTCATTCTTTTCCAAAAATGTAAAGAGAAAAAAGATATATTTACTTAGGTATTTACCATTTATATTCTCTGTTTATTTATGTGGAACTGAGTTTCAGTTTATTATAAATTTCTTTACCATAATAACTTCTTTTAAGTAGATATTGTAATACAGGTCTCTGGTTTACTTCAAATATTTCTTGATTTTTGCCCATTTTTAAAGGATATTTTCAACAAATATAGCATAATAGGTTGACCTTTCAAACATTTCTTCTGGCACGTTAGTATTTCATTTCACTGTCTGTCTAATAGTTTCAGAAGTGAAGTCAAGAGCATTTCATCTCTCTCACTCACTCCTGTGCCCATATGTAGTTTTCTTACCTGCTTTTAATATTGTTTGGTATTCAGCAATTTGACTAAAACGTGCCTAGGTATAATTTCCTTTTATTTATATCCTGCTAGACACATGATGGGCTTTCTAAACCCATGAGTTGATGTTTTCATGGAATCTGGAACACCTAAAAAGCCATTACTTGCTTAAATATTTTTTTCTGTTCTAACCTTTCACAACTCCAAAGACATACTAGATGGTAGATTGCTTGATATCACTGAAGCTTTTTTGTTTGTTTATTTTTTAGCTTTTTGTGTGTTTTTAAATTAGATAGTTGGTCTTGGTCTGTCTTTAAGTTTACTGATCTTCAGTAAATAATCTACTATTAAGACCATCCAGTGATCTCATTTCAGATACTGACTTTTCCAATCAAATTTTATTTGATATATTTTTATAGTTTTACATTTTTACTAAAATCCCCTATCTCTTTTCTCATTGTGTTAATTTTTCTTAGACTTTTTTAACATTTAAAATCACTTGTTGCTGATTTCAATAACTTTGCACCTCTAGTTGCGTTTCCTTTGATTTCTGTTTCCCTGGATATGGCTCCTATCATTCTGCTTTGTGTATATATCAAATTTTTACTGTATGCTGGACACTGTAGATACTACAATGTTGAGAATACCTGTTATTGTTTTCCTTTAACCTTTATTAAAATTTTAAGGGGAGGGAGAGAGAGTTCATTTAATAACAAGTCTGCTTTATCTTAAGATAGCTGGTTTTAGCTTAATCGGAGTAGGTCTCTATGACGTCTCGTTAGAGCCACCTTAATCTTTGTCTTTAGGCAGAGCTTTTCAAGGGGTTAACTAAATGTCTGCCATGTTCAAAGAGGTCTCTTGACTACCTGTTGGATCTTCTTGCATATCCCAGTATAATGTGTGGTGTCCACTACCCCAGGATAATTGTTCTCTGTCATCTCATGGAGATTTACACTGCATATTTACCATGTAATATATGGTCAAGAACTTAAGAAAACTCCTATACACATTTGTGGATTTTCTTCTCTGTTAAAGATCCTCCTCTCTAGGATCCTTTCAAACATTTCATTGTCACACAAATGCCAGCCAATGTGGCAGCTCTAAACCTCAATCTCTACCTTCTCAACTCTTCAAGACTTCTGTGCTGAACCTCAGCGCCACTTTCCTGCACCACTGGCATCTAGAAAGCACCTTGTCAAAGTGCTAGGATCACCTTGGTGACTTTCCTTTTCTCAGATGTCACATAACAGTCTTGCTGTATCTAAAATCTGAAAACATCTCTTAGATTTTAGGCACATACATTTTTTTTTTCTTTTGACTGAAGAGCTAGTCTGGTGGCAATTACTGCATTATAACCAGACGCAGAAATCCCATTGAGCCAATTTGAGACAGATTCTGTGATTTCTGTTTCAGAGAACTCAATTTTAGAAAATTTAAGCATTTTGCTCAAGGCAATAAGTCATCATTGGAGCAGAGTTTCATATCCCAAAGTGTCTATCGCCCAAACTAGCCATTACAAGAATATGCTCCTGCTTCAATTAAATGTGTCTACAACAGCTTTTTAGAATCTTATAATAAAGCACTGTGACAAAAGCCATGCCCTTTAAAACCCTGTATTGTAACCCAGTGAATTAGATATGAGGATCCAGTTAGATATGGTACCTCAGTGACAGAACATATTGTTTGAGGTTAATATGCCTATAAAATGTTAGATATGTGCTTACAATGAAAAGTACACATTTTAGAATAAGTGTATACTTAATTCAATCACTCCTGACTTCAGTATTTTATCAACATGCATAATGTTATGAGCACAATTAAATAATCAGAGAAAAGAAGAAAAACATACCATGATAATCTCATATATAACAGATAAGCCTGTTAGACTACAAATGGCAGCCATTATTAAAAGCCTTTAAGTCTTTTAGATGAGTAAGGAACTGAAAACTGGAGTAGGAGAAAGCAAGCATTTTGAGGTTGAATAATGACATATATAGACACATTAGATGCATACTAAAGTAGACTGCTAAACAAAGAAACTGACAAACAACAATCAGACAGACAGATGGCATATGTCTAACAGGCATGTCAACTCTAACTCTAGATAAAGAGATAAATGCAGCAGACCAAGTATGTGCTCACAGATATTCACATAGCATACCATCCTTAAGACACATACCTTGAGCCGGCCACATGTATTACCACTACATACGTCACTTGTACATATCCTGAAATATTCGAGAAAAGCTAAAATCTTTAAAGGACATCAGTGAATTTAGTTTGTTTATCATTGCGTGTCAGTTCTACCAGGAAGAGCTTTAAAAGAGTACAGGATAAGTTTCAGACACACCTGAAAGAACAAGAGAAAAATCTCTTCTGCACTTTGAATCTTGGGTCTATGTGTTTTTAGCTGAGAAATCTTCTGCCACTCATTTAATACTTCTAAGTCTCTCATTTAAAAATAGATGTTCAGTAAGTGCTATAAAATTAAACCTATTTTACATTACACATACAACTATGTAATATACAATTTATGAGACACTAAAGAGAGTACAAGACACATGGAAACAATTCATTACCTTTATGTCTTAGCCTATCTTATAAACGCATTATCTATGAACAAATTTTTTTCAAAGTTAATCTCAATATTCACCAGAATTACCATTTTAAAACCTTTTATTTCAAGGATTCACTACCTCAATAATTATACATATTTTGATCTTACTATATGAGGCAATATTTTTTATGACTTTGTTAGTTTAATGATGATATATATAAGTAGTATCTACCTTCAGGATAGCCACATGGTATTCTTTTTAATATCACCATTTAGAGTATATTACTTGAAAAAAATTTTAAAAGCAGCTTAAGATTTTGATACCAGTAACCCACCTTTTCAAGGAGAAACTATTCCATCTTTTCTAAGATTCAATTGAAATGACAAGAATGGGAACAGAAGGCACTTACCAGCCTCCAAAATATCACCATTACAGAAAACATCCTTGATTACCTCCACAGTGTCTAACCTGGTGAGATCATGGGAGGGGGGCTGAAAAAGAATATTCCCTTGCTTCCAAATTTAAGATAATTTGATTATAAGAAGAGAATAAAAAAAGAGCCTGACTGGTGTAGCTTAGCGGATTGAGCACAGGCTGCGAACCAAAAGGTTGCTGGTTCGATTCCCAGTCAGGGCACATGCCTGGGTTGCAGGCCAGGTCCCCAGTGGGGGCCATGTGAGAGGCAACCACACATTGATGTTTCTCTCCCTCTCTTCCTCCTTCCCTTCCCCTCTTTTTGAAAATAAATAAATAAATCTTTAATTTTTTTTTTAAAAAAGAAATGCATCCCTCATGGAGGCATGCACAAAGGGTCTTTATGCTTCTACTTGTAATGAGCTGAAGCATAGCTGTAATGATCAGGCAAAATGATCTGCAGGGAGGAGAAACAACCACATTTGTAAAGCAAACATTGGTGTAATAAAAAAGGAGCAAGGTGACTGATGTGATCAAAATACCAGTGTCATAGTTTCAAAAGAGAATCTCTTTTTCATCCAATTAAGAAGCATAACTTCAGAGTAAGTACAGAAATTAAATTTTATAAGGATCAACTTAGTCCAGTATCCATATGGTATAAGCGCCTGATAAAATCACATTTCAATTTGACTAAGTTGGGCATAAAGATGGGAAGTACTATAATATATGAAACATAAAGATTTAAGTGGTAAAATTAAAATGACCCTCCTAGAAAAAGAAAAGTGAACAAATATTCCTACCGGGCTATTTTCTATTTCTCTTATCTAACATTTAGATATTTATATTTCTCAGAATGTTTTACTTTCTTTTAATTTTTATGTATTTATTTATTTTTAGAGAGGGAGAAAGAGACGAGAGAAACATCAATGTGTGGTTGTCTCTTGTGCATCCCCTACTGGGGACCTGGCCTGCAGCCCAGGCATGTCCCCTAGACTGGGAATCAAACCAGCGACCCTTTGGTTCACAGACTGGTACTCAGTCCACTGAGCCACACCAGCCAGGGCAGAATGTTTTAATTCTCTCTGTCTCTCTCTCACACACACACACACAGATACACAGAAATACACACACACATACCCTTTTTAAAACTTTGACTACTTACAAAATTCCTTTGAAATGCCAAGAGAAACAGGGACTATTTTAATTTCTATTTCATAGAATGTAAAACCGAAACCCAGGTTTGGCTTCATTTTATAAAACTATAATCAGTACATCATGAACAAAAACCAGCCCTTAGTTGTTGTTTTGTGTTGTTTGTCATTACCACAAAATAGGGTGAAGTTATAAAGAACTCACTGCCTACAAGTGAAGACAGACCTTTTTCTATTCCATTATTTCATGGTCACAAAACTATCTGGCTGTCAGAGAAGATACATTTTTCTAATGAGATATCCTAGTAAGTCGTTGAAATTTCCACAGCTAACTACCAAGTCAGGTCAGTAATATCCACTGGTGAAGTAAGTAGGAGGAATCATTCTTATCAATGGTCTTAGGAGTTTTTATGAAAAAATAAATCCTGAAGGAGGCAATACCTTGCATGGCATAAAGCTCTGAACTCCACAAGTGGCTTCAGCTCAGTCTCATAATTCATGTGCAGTGAACAACAGTGAGAATTCTTGCATGATGATCTGGACTCTGTAATTTGAACATTTTAGCTTACATTTTAGTTTTATATTTTGGAATAATTTTAAAGACTTATGAATATCTTTAAAAATACACTGTTTTCCTTTGGTGTAAAGTATCTCTGACCATCTACTGTGTATCTTCCCAGGTTGTGCCGAGTGCCTGTGGAGGAGGGTGGAGAGAGACTCTCCAAATGACGAAGCCAGGTGTTTTCAGGATGCATATATGCATACAGCATTGGGGGAAAGTGGAGATAACTGCATTTGAACAACATTAACAAATAAAAACAAATAAATAAAATAATTTTAGTGATAATTTACCCAAATGAGCAAAGAAGTCCATTTAGATCAACTTCATAAATTATTTTATGTAGGTAATTGTTCTTTTTAGTAGTGTGTGTATTTCTTTGAATATTCTTCATGTTCAATGCAGAGTAGAAAGCAGAAAGTGCCAAGGCAAGGACCTGGAACATTGTCCATCAGGCCTGCACAGTTCTGAGAATCTGTGATGCTTTAGAGAACTTTTAGAATTACTTCACTTATAAAGGTAGCTAATATACATTTAACTTGCTAAGACCAGTGCATCATCTGGTTTCTTTTTTCCACTCCAAGTTGAATTATTTGGGGAGATAAAATGAAGGATAAATTTGCTATATACAAATGCAGAATGTCGGGGAGTGTTCGATAAACGCACAACTGTAGTTGCAAAATCTCCAAACTTGACTGTGCAAGTTCCAGTGAGGGCACGTTCCCTTTCTCTGTGGGTTGTGACTGTCATGTAAAACAAGGGACCACTTAATAATGGCATGCACAAAGGAAACAGGTATTTCAGAGAAGAAAAGTGTATCTGGAATGGAGAATAAGTTAGAAAAACATAGTGGTAATGGAGGGCGGCGCTGATAGAGCTCAGTTGTATTTCTATGAAAACTTTAGTTCTTTAAAACTTTAGTTCTTAGCTTCCAAAAAGCTAAGTATTTTTACAGTACTTCTATGTCAATGAGTAGTTAGGTACCATTTACCTTAGCACACTGAGCAGATGAAAAAGAAGGCAAGGGTTTATAAGACCAAAGTGGTCTCTTCTTCAAATACAAAGCCTCTGGCGTCTGCCAGTGTTGTTTGCTTTCCGAGAATTGCAGGAGGTTAAATGAATTAGACAGTTAATGGAAACTAATTTCTCCAGAGGCAGATATTTCCAGAGAGAACCTCATCCAAAGATGAAAAAAATTCCACCTCCGGAATCCATTAAATATAGCTTAATCTAAATTATTACCCTTCAAACATTGTAAATGCAGTTCCATAACAAAATCAGAAAACATGCAGCCATTCACTAATTCAGGCTGTATCCTTGAGGAAAACTTTCTTTACCTGAATAATGCTGGGACTTGACACTGGATCCACAATGAGCTGGGGAATCAATATCACATTAACTACTTCTAAAATAAGTGATTGTGTATTTACAAAGCATATTTATTGCCTGTGTAATTAATCCTCACTCTCCTAATGGCACGCTATACTAATAATAGCATAACAGTGAATAAAGAAAATAAGGTCTCATGTAAGGCACAGCTATAGCATTAGCATTAACAGCCTAGAATTCTCCAATCAATCTTATTTCACCTTTATGTCTCGTATAGGTTAATAATATAATTACCTCTTTAGGAGCTTTCTAATATTGTAATCTCTCTAAATAAGTGTTCTTAAAGAAGATTATTCATATAGATTATCAAGATTATTCAGGTTGTTTACTATTTGCCAGTATCTAAGTAAGAACAAAGACCTACTTCTTTTATATTTAAATGAGATTACTTCATAAGTAGAAAATATTTTTAGAAGTGGTTTCCTAAGCAGCAACAATATAATATTGTGATCTAATTGAAGCATTTAGTTTCACAACCAATAATAGGCAAGTTTCATGCCAACTTGCCAGACTAGATCTGTGTTCTTTGTTGTCCCTACACAATATGAAATTCAAAGCGGAGCTGAAGAGGTGAATGTATAAATTAATTTAAGAATATCTTACTAACTAAATTAGTTCTGGTATAGTCATATTTTTCAGCATGTGATTTATTAGTAAAAACAGTCTAACAATTCTCACCATACTTAATCCCGTTCCAGACCTAGAAATAAAAGTCTCTCATTTCTATTTTTCTATTACAAGGGTGTGGGGGACAATTAAGTGTTAATCAGTTGACTTTTCTATATTTGAATTCAATAAGATTTGATCATGCAGTGAAAAAATAAGTCAAGGATCTAGAAAGAAAGCCCCATGTCTCCAGGCACAACTCTCGCAGCTTGCAGTCCATGCCTGCACCCCCTGGAAACTGAGGTCGAAGGTAATAGCTCTGGGAACAAACTGAAGTTTTTCAAGACAACACATAAATACAACTCAAGGTACTACACTGCCCCAATCATTTCTGTACAAAAACACTTTACTGTATTGTGACATGAAAGGAGACCTGGAAAAATCATATGGAGTAACAGAATCTGTCTGCTCAGGCTGAGACAATGCAACGCTACAGACTGGATGGTGTAAGCCACAGAAATTTGTTTTCTCATAGGTTTGGAGCCCAGAAGTCCAAGATCAAGGTGCCAGCACAGTCAGTTTATGGTAAGAACTTTCTTCTTGTCTTATGGGGAAGCTGCCATCTTACTCTGTTCTCACATGATCTCCTTGGGACACTGGAGGTGAGGAGAGAGAGCGTGAGAGCTTGGACTCTGGTAGTGTTTCTGCTGTGAAGGGCATTAATCACATCCGATCAGGCACCCCGTGTCAGATCAGGGGCCATGCTTCTGACCTCATTTAACCTTACTTCCTTGGGAGCTCCATTGCCAAATCCCACCAAGCTAGGGGTTAAGGAGTCTGCATATCAATTTGAGGGGGACACAAACATTAATCCATAACAGGAACTACCTGATTTTTATGTGGAGAGAGCGTATACACCTGGTGGGGAGAAGGGAAAAGATAGTTGTCATGAATTATTGAACTTGTCTTTTTGGACAACCTTAAATACCTAGGTAATTCTGCTGCATCTAGTGGAACTAGCCTAATCTAAGAAAATAATATTCTCTCTATATAAAATTCTCATTTTAGCCTACCTTAAATATAAAGTGAGTACAACTCACTAATTATACAAATGGTAGAAAATTTCCAAAATAACCTCTTATTTTAATCTGGTCTGCTTGTCAGGTCGACTACATTAATATGACTTTTATTTGACATTTTTTCCTAATATTGTGAAATGGATAATTGAGTCACCAAGTTAAGTCAAAACAATTCCAAGTGTGAATGTGGTATTTTCTAATAAGGAAAAGTGATTGAAACTGTAAATTATTGGAAATTGCATTATGGTTTTCATTTCTTACTTTGCATAAAGCAATTAAAGCAGCCATGATATTTTATATTAAACAAATCATTTCACCTATGACTCTTAAAAACAGTATATGAGAACCATCTTAGCAGTGACCCAGTGTGGTCACTTTAAGATCATATGCACAAATATTGTCCACTGATGATACAAAAATGGAGATATATTGAAAACTAAAATTCAATAGCTTATTTTTGAGATATTCAGATTGATTATAAAATCTTATAAACATTATCTATATACAAAATATATAAGTAAATATAATTTGTCAATTATATTAATGAGAGTATTAATAAATATGAGTATACATTCTGTAAATGGATTGTGCTAAGGTGTTATGTACAGGGTCTAAGTATAGGAACTTCTACCTTTCTCTATATGAGTTTTCCTATTTAAAAATGAGAATGACCATTTTAGCTGCTTCATAAAATTATTGTGATAAATAAATGAGATAATACATTTAAAGTGATAAGAACAATGCTTAGCATATAGAAGGCACTAGAAAAATGTTAGATATAATGATCACATCCATAATGATCATTCCCACCACCACCTCCATCATCATCATTAACATCTTCATCATCACCACCAAGTATAACACGTAATTTCAGTCTTTGTATTTGCCTTTGGATAACAAGAAATTCCACTGGATATATCACAGCCTAATAAGAAAAGAACAGAGGCAAACTTAATAGGGAAATTATCCTCTTTCGTGTGGAAGCTAAATGAGATCATGCCCCATTGCCCACTGAAGACTTCATAGTAATTCAGAGAGGACTGTCACGGCAGTGTTGGGTCATCTGTTGGCCCACGTGGTACTGAAGAGTCACTCCTGCTCTCATGTTATTTGTTTCAAAATTGTAACCATTGGAATTTATGCTTAGTCTTTAGTCTGAGTGCATTTGTGTATTATTTACATTACAATGGTAATATTTAACACTGAAAACTCAATGAAAAATGTTTTACTTTTTCGGGTAGAGCTATTTACCATATAGTGTAAGAAATATTTCAATAATAAGAGAATCACTTGTCAAGAAAAGAGCTTTCTTCTTTTTGCCCTGTATATGAAGAGAGAGAGAGAAAAAAAAAAGCTTTCTCTATAAATATGTGAAATCTTCCCTTACCATAAAAGATTCTATTTTGAAGGAGGTTTTTGCTTACTCTAAAAAATGTCTTAAAGCCATTATTTCCAGCAAAGACATGAGAAAGGATGGACTTAGTCATTTACAGAGCAGTGCCGTGATAACAAGAGTTTCACAATCAAGAGCCATATTGATCTACAGCTATTGAATACAGTGGCTTTTATTTCAGGTTCAGAATAGCTCCTTTCTCTCTGGCCAGGTGAACAGCTCTCTAATTGAACTGTTTTGGATGTCTGTCCCATGGCTGATAGGGTGATACAAGCATCGGATTGTCAATAGGCCTTCATTTCTCTGGCAAGAGAATGTCAAGTTTTCCCTGCAGAGTGAGTAAGAGTATCTGAGAGGTCTCATTATTCAATATGTTACAGAAAAATTAAAGTATCTTCATATGAGCCATGAATAGATGCATTGTTTCTGATCATTCTGGATACAATATTATTTAGTAGAATAAATATCAAAAGAAAAATCAAAACAAATTGTGCAAGAGGTAAGGGCAATCTCAAATATCTATCTCTCTGCTCTTCAAAAAGCTTACTGTCATAAACTTAGGAAAATTTTAAGTGCTTTTCCCCTAATTCTATAAAAAATAAAAGATAACAGATCTGAGCTATTCTGAGTCTTAATCCAATCTTTGTGCGTAAAATCCACAGTTTGTGTACCGTACACCTATCTCCTTATAAGGATTCAGATACTAGGTTAATTAAAATAAACATTATTCTATTCTCACTTTATAAATGCTTAGGGTACACTTGAATCTTAATAAATATTTAATAATACCAGGAACCAATGAAGTGACAAAGTTATTTTCTTTTTATAGATACAGCTTCTAAACTGAAGTAAAGAAACTTTATCTATAAAGGCCAACTGTTCTGTAACTACAGTATTCAGAAGCCATAATCTTTAAGAGACCTCCATAGGTCTCTTAAATGCTAATCTACATTAGCATTTAAATGGAGGAATAGTTTTTTGAAACCAGTAACTCTGTTGAAATAATGTGGTAGATTAGCGCAAAACAATCTGTTGAGCTACAATGTGGTATTTTTAATAGAATACATAATCTGCTACTTAAAAATGCCCAGAATAGATTTAATCCATTTCTTTAATTTTAATTCCAGCTCAACTTTCTATTTCTCACTCCAGCAAAATTCCTTCAAAGCTCTTCTTGATTAGAACTAGTAAAACTGACATGTGTATGTGCTTCTGTGTAAGACTGCATGCATATATATATGTATATATAGCTATAAATAAATCTGTGCAGTCTTTTTAACTAAAGTTTGTATTATGAAAAATGGAGAATTAAAGACTAAAATTAGATATGCTTTTGAAAATGCACTTCAAGCTTTTTGCAAAAAACTAAAGTGATTTGTTCTTTGTTTTCATTTTTTTAAATACAAATGTTATTCAAAACTCCCAACTATTAAATCTCTTCCCTGGCTATTCTAGTTAGCTGGAATTGCATAAATTTAATTTGAGGTGTAAATCCGGGCTTGGGCTGTCTTTGTATACTATGTGTACTGGAAAGCAGAAAAACTTCCTTTATGATGAGCCAGGAAAAGGGAAGTAATGTGTGCACACGTGTGTACGTGCAAACAAAAGTGCGTTGCCTTCTTTGGTTCCCACACCTTATATTTTCTTCCTTCGCCTAATGTAAAATTCTACTTCTTGAAACAAAGATTTTTAAATAACAAATATTATAATACTAAATTTTCTAGTGGCTAAATATATTTAATATGTAGGAAAATGGATAAGACTAATAGTTGAACTTATTCTTTTCAAATAAAACTGTAAACTTTCTTAAATAGGAAACAAAAATACGATAGATGATTTATTTTTAAAGAAGTACAGAAATTTTAAGGCTATATTATCCAGATGGTGGGTTAAGACAATCAGCTTTGTCTCAAGCTATTACCAGAGTTTATACTTGTTCAGAGTGAGATTTATTCACAATAGGTTCAGGTTGTCTGGTGGACATCAGATGTGGATTTTAAATGCTGTTCAAATGGATTAAATACAATTAAAGAAAAACATTTAAGTCTCATATTTTTGATACCATTTAGTTATCTAAATAATATATCATTTAGAAGTTTATTTTTAGTTCAGTGGTCTTGCAAAAGTGTGTCAATTCAAAACACTGTGGAGAATTTTATCATAGCATTAAGAATTGTGATTCTATGTCCAGAATATCAGAACAAAACTTAATTTCAACATTGTATGCTCCAAGATAATAACCTCAAATTAGGTATACAAAGGACAACTTATTGTTGCTTTGTTGTGACTATTTTTAAAGCACTTAATAATCCTGACATGCCCTACTTCAAAAATTGGACAGAAAAACCTGTGCTGACAATCCATAGAATCGAATGGCATCAACTAATGACCCTGTTCTATTGTTTAGGGATACACTGTTGTTCGTTTAGTTGGTTACACTTACTCACTTTTGCAGTTTAGCACAGAAGAGTATGCATTTTAGAAGACATCATAGTTACTCAGATGTTTTAGGAACTATCCATAGACATATGATCAAAATACAAAAACAGTAATATTAAGAGCTCATTTTATGTGCTTAATATTGTGCCTAGATCCTGGCACAGTTGTATAAAGATCCGATTAGACTGAACGGGCTATAATGCCTTGGTACCGCACATAAGTAATTCAAAAATGAAGCTACAGTCAAGTCTTTACATGCACTTATAGCTGAGAAAATGAAATCCAAGAACAACCAATTATGAACAACAGAACAGACTTTCCCCAATAAAGCAACCACGTTAGCTACAGCCAATCAGATAACTTGCTTGCTTTGCTCCTGAGTCTGCCGTGTAAAAGCAGGTCCCCTAACTGCTGTGGGCAGAGTGCTCCTAATGACTTTCAGCTTGATGCTGCTGGATTCCACTGATGGAATCAAGTAAACTCCCAAAATGTTTAATATACCTCAATTTACTGACTAATGTTGTATTTAAATATAATTCCAAATAATTGGAACTTTGGCTGGTAGAACTTGGGTAAGAGTATATTCTACAAGACAGTAGAATATAGATGGAACGATATGTTGATTTCAGATTAGAAAAAGAGTATAAATGCCAAGTCCTAAGAGAAGAAACACAAGCTATTTGGGTGTGACGGATATAATTTTATTTTCTGCAAATCGGTTCATTTTTCTGTCTGTCATGCAGGAAGGCTGTATTGCTAATTACTTCTTGCTTCTAGGTGTGACTTTATTTTGGCCACAAGAATGGGGCATTTTAAAGCTGTTCTTTGAAATGTCTTCTGTGTAGTCTCTTGCGTAATATGTTGACCACAAATCACACAGATGCATCCAATCAACTATATCACAAAGAAGCCTGGGTATCTTTATCATCATCTACAGTCTGCAGATTTCAAGACTCAGAGAAACCAGATACTTTGCATGCCTTTCATTCTTTCCTCTTCTAAGTGGGATATTTTATTCCTATTTCATTGTTTATATTTAAGGTATGTGTGTGGGCATGCACTACCACTGTTCTTAGGTTAAAAGAACTTGTATATCATTATTCAAAAGTCACCTTTCTGAAAAGAGATTTATATAGACATGAAGTCAATTAAACTGAGATTTGACCTACGGAGACTGGCTGATGGGACTCAGTGTTGCCACACTTTGGTTAAAAGTGAGGGCATTCAGTTATAGAGGAAGGGAGATGAAACGCAGCATCTGGAAACCGAGATACAGGAGGTGCCCAGGAGAGTCACCAGACCCTCATTTGATTTTGCTGTTTACAAGAAAAAGTTGTAAGGCACTGTGATTCTGGGGGTTCATTAAAGCAATTATCATGAATTTTCCCTATTAGCACAAACGATACTGATGACAGTATTTTTTAACTGGTGTTTAGAGCAAAATAATCTTTTTTGGAAAATACAACTCAAATGTGTAATTATTGTAAACTTTGAATATTTAGAGACTTAGAATTCTCTGTACATAGTAATATGGATGCTAATTAAAGGTTATGGTCAGCCAAGAACAGAAGGATGTGGACATGAATAGCATGAATTAGGCACAAGAGGATCAGTAGCAGAAAATCAAAACTAAAGAGACAGAGTGAGTTAGTGCAGAGTTTTATAATTCCATAGTTAGGAGAAAATTAAAATTTAGTATTTCAACCCACATAGCCCATCACTTAGATTTTTGTGCGTATGCAATTGATTTATTGATAAAATATTTAGGACCAGGCATTATTCTTAGGTTGATTTTTTTCTTATCTCATGGAAAATGTATATACATTGTATTCCATAGTATAACTTCTATTGTTCTCCATTTTAACATTTTCATTAACCTTGTCATTAAGAAGTATTCCAAATAGTATCAATTGTTATCTGGTAGAGTACATCTGATATTTGCGGTTAGAATAACATTACCCAATTGGGCATAACAGTACTGTGAATTGTTATTGCCTAGCCTCAGAAATATCATTATTCACTGTGCTTTACATTCTAGGAGGTTCAAAGATTATTTAGGGAAACAATATTTCCTAGGTGTAGAATCAATCTTATGATGACCACACTTTCATCTTTTACCATTATTTTAAAAAGCATTATGAGAATAACAGCTAATCAGGTGCTCCTCAGGGAATAATGGGGACAACTGTATTTGAAAAACAATTAAAGAAGTTTTAATTAAAAATTGAAGAATTCAGTATATCATAGACATATATCATTTTCTTGGAGGTACATTTCTCAATTTCTTGCTCTGTATTATCTTTTTCAGTGAAATACCAAACATGCCTAAGCAAAGTTAAAATGAATAGCTTCTTCCTATACAATATATGCCCATCAACTGGAAGTTAAACATGGACACACACTGCGTACGTCTCTGCTATCTTTTCCAGCAGCATCCGTTGGTTCTGATGATGATCAGCTCTATTTTTTGCTATGATAACATCATTTTTAACACTGTATCATCCACAAGCTCATATTATTATCAAGGTTACATGTTGTAAATGTTACTAAGTCTTCCTTTGGAGCATACGTGGTACCCTAGTTTAATCATCCAAGAAAATATGCAAAAGTAGAACATGCAAATCCATGCACAGGATCAGATCTGAGGTCAGTATCATGAGCTACTCTGTCAATGCAAGGTGGAAAGCTAATTCAGATTTCTGTTCCTTCCACCTCTGTGAACAAACCACTCCTCAGAGTCATGAATCTTTGATTTGTGTGCATATGTTTGGGTGAGAATAGTGTAGAGGTAGGCAAAAAATATCAGTTCACTGTAATTATTTTTAGAGATCAAAACAAAGAGAAAATTAAGTTAAATATTAAAGTGATTAAAAACAAAATTACTGTTTTCAACTCTGAGATTATTCTTTCTATGTATTTTGAACAGTTTATAGATAAAACCACTTAACTGAAATGCAGCTTTGGATATTTTAATTCATTTGAGTTACAGTGAACACATTTTCATTGTTTGGATCAGGGAATTTGTGCCCACCCTCATAATTTGTGAAGTTTAACTTTAAGATGGTTTTTTAATTTGTGCTATTTTTTCTAAGCAATGCAACATCCTTCAAAGATGTTATTCCTCATTTCTTATCATTTTGTCCTCTGTACAAGGGGATCTAATGATCAATGAAGTGAAACTTCCATGAAGTCAAGGCCTTTACCGATTATCCAGTTATCATATTGTTTTCAACAGTGGTTTGACTAGAAGATAATCTTGGGCTTCTTTGAGAAGCAGAAGTTTTCAGAAATTTTTTAGAAGATTGTATTTATTTATTTATTAGTAGAGACAGAGGAAGTGAGGTACAGGAAGAGGGAAAGAAACATATGTTAGGGAATCATGGATCTGTTGTGCGCTAGGAGACTGAACCTGTGAACTTTCGCTTTGTAGACAGACACCCAACCCAGCCACACCAGTCAGGGGAAAGTTTTTAGAATTTAAAACTTGAAAATATAATAGCATAATTTTATAAAAACATAAAACTATGCTATTATGTTTTTTTTCAATTACTCTAAGGGAGAGAAGAAAATGGATAGATAAGTTTCTGACTGTTCATGATTTAATATACATCTGGTTGAATGAAAAAAACATGATATTTTAACTATATTTTATTGATTATGCTGTTACAGTTGCCCCACTCTTCCCCCCTTATTGCCCCCCACCCCCTTACCCCCCTTTCCCCACCCTTTAGTTTTGTCCATAGGTCATACACATAAGTCCTTCTGCTCCTGCACTTCCTATACTATTCTTAACCTCCCCCTGTCTGTTGTCTACCTCCCATTTATGCTACTTGTTCTGTGCCCCATTCCCACCCTCTCCCCCTACCACTCCCCTGTTGATATTCTTCCATACCTTATATAACTCCCTTTAACATTTCATACAATAAAGGCTGGGTGGTGATGAACTTCTTGAACTTGACCTTATCTGAGAAGCACTTTATCTGCCCTTCCATTCTAAATGAAAA